>JAARMF010000486.1:31701-43661 GCA_022844705.1 Toxascaris leonina | reverse complement strand
TGCCACAAAAACCCATTAGGACAAGTGTGGAAAATGCCATATCGAAGTCATAGATCAGCGATTTCCATATGACCACAGCTAACAAAAGCAAGTGGAGAATCATGCCATGAGAGCCAGCAAGATATACGTTCCTGGGAATTTCTTTTCCCAAATGGGTCAGTGCCCCGTTTTTCTGGATGACTGTCATCACTGCGCATCTGGCAGAAACGATTTGACCTGCTCGCTGTAGAAGTATTCAGTTTTATTGCATTACATCGATGCATCGATGTACGAATAAGATTCGGGTATTCACAACGTCCTAAAACTCTCTGATCAAATCAGGATGTTGCTTGTGGAACCAGAGATCACAGAGAACAGCTCAACGATCGATCGAATTCCACTAGCATCAACGTAAATCCGCTCATCCTAGCTTTCGCATTTTACACCGCAGTGTATGGGTGAACGCACCAACCCTCACGATAAGTTCGTTTGCAAAATAAGCAAAAAAGCTCACAGTGAAAATAAGCGAGCGAATGGACTGTTTGGAAAATGGGTATCAGCCCGCAAGCGGAAAGCCAGACGGACAAGTGTCATTGCTTGAGGTAAGCCTACCAATCTTTCGAGATCTCCAACGTCCATGTCCATGTCAGCCAATCGTTACCGTCGTCGTCTGTTACTTGCGACTTCACCTTGTAAGATCCTCGATGTAGCACTCCTCAAACAAAGTGCCTATACGACGTCCGCCTCTACTTCATTCAATATGTCACCATGCGTAGCATAAAAAAATATTATTGTGATAATAATCGACTCACACCTCTCAAACAGTATTACAACCAGAGGGATCTTTCACTAAAGGGCATCATTCACGGAAATTGATCCTATCGTCCAAGTAACATAACACAGTACGAGAGCAACTTTCTAGAATCCATTAAACGCAATAACAAACACATGTCCATCTCTCTTTCCCATATCCTCGCAAACGCTATGCCTGAACATATATTTGTTCATATAAAGAGGCGTCGCATCTGGAGAGAAAGATCCACCAAACCGTGCGTCGGAAACAATCCTCCCATCCACTTACCAAACGAAACACAACGTTACAGATCCGTTTATCAATAACAGTCTTTCCTCTCGAGTAGACGCGCACTTCCAACGTTAATAAAAGCAAAGCATTTTACGTCAGAGGCAGCTTGTTATCGTTTATTAAGTATTCCAGCTCCAACAGAACATTACTTTTTCTCAGCCTACAGTTGGCATTTTCCAAGAACTGGCATTTTCTGAATTTTTATTTACTATGCGATTGAAGCTAGGAAGACAACCCGAAGAAATATTCAGTAAGCCGAAAAGATGGCTATTTAACAGATGAATGGGAGCGATGCACCTGCCGAGTAAATTTGTTATTTTTTGAAACTTAAAAAAGTAAGCCAAACAGATGGCTATTTAATAAATGCCCCGGGGCGATCGATTAGCTCATCTCAATGACAAATGTGAGAAAACAAAGGCTGATATCGAACTGATTTTTGCCCTCTACCACAGACTAATGGCCCAAAACATATTTCTGTAGCTTCGCATACCTGAAGGAGCCTCATCGAGAGGCGTCGTATAAGACTGAAGATCCATCTTTGGCGCATATGAACCAACCATAAACGTATCACGATCAACTGTAATCGAATCCTATGCAGTTAGCAGAAGTAACATGGGCACTATCATCGAGCAGAATCCATAAAAGCAAAGAACGTTCGTCAAGATCAAACGACGGACTATAAACACTGTATTCAACCTATATTTAAATGCTAAGGCGTGTATAACATCTGCTGCAAGTGATACAGTAACACTGAAGAGATGCTAGTTGTAGGAAAGGAATGGCACCGCTTACAATGGCACTGAAGAAAGAGACTCATGCCGGACACAAGTTCACAGCAGTCTTTGACCAACTCGTAATCCCAAATCAAAGCAATTAAAGTGTGAGTAAGTTAATAAGCTAAGAAAGTGATTAATTGCATTTTGCTCATTGCACCTCGAACTCGCTGTGAAAACTCCAACCCGAAAGTGATAACTGTAACAGAAGTCAATAAAGAGCTGATGGGTGAAAACGATGTCAAAAACTGGAAAATAACTTGCTTTTTACGATATTGTATGGCTAAAAACAGAAAAGCGCAAGGCGGCCTGCTGCAACAAAAACAGAGGAAAAGATGGAAGTACACAACTTTTACACTGGCAAGAACAAAACCACTTTTGGTGGAGTCATGGGTTGAACTGATAAAAATACAATTGGTAATGTCTCGTCGCAACTGGGCATGGANCGCAACTGCGCATGGATTATGTACATTGAAGACAGACCTAGCACTGGCATTCTGGACTGCAAACTTCGAATACCCTCTAGAAAATGC
Source organism: Toxascaris leonina (assembly GCA_022844705.1). NCBI lineage: Eukaryota > Metazoa > Nematoda > Chromadorea > Rhabditida > Ascarididae > Toxascaris > Toxascaris leonina. The sequence continues at coordinate 41,292 of JAARMF010000486.1, read as the reverse complement.
CGGTTGCAGGGAACCGGGGGATGGAAGGGGTTGGCATCACTAATGCAGCCTTCAACCCTCAACCTTAACTGCAACATATAGCCTAAACGATTGCAAACCGCGTTAACGTTGTAATAAATATACCTGTGATTGAATGACGCGTTACTTTTTGCTTATATTTCAGACCAGTACATATTTCTCGTTGCACATAAAAATCGAATCGGATACGGTAAGCGGCACCCTCTTTGATCGTAAATACCGCATCATTCAGATGCTCTAGAAAAGAAAATCACATTCTGACTTCGAAATGGTAACATATGCACAATGGTAACAACATGAACAATCAGTTCCAGAAAGAATAAGAATAATAAGAGTGCAAAAAAATTCCACAATGTATGCTCGCTAGTCAGCATGAAAACAGTTGCAGTGATAACTGGAAAGGTGTTAACCACAAGACTAAGGCACAACTGGAGCATTAGTAGCAGGATGGGCACTCTCTTCCTAAAACGATGGGGAAAAGAATTCATAAAAACAAGGAGAAACTATGAAACATACGAAAGGAATAAAATACCTTTATCTAACTGCATCGTTATATCTGGTCGACCATCAACGACCAGCGTAATAGATTTGACAAGCACATTGCGTGGATCGGACGCGTCTACGATCACTTGCCCTAACTTCGCCTCACCTAACAACTGCTGCTTATATCTGAAAGCGAATGACGTTGAAAGCAACTTTCACAGATGCAGATGTCATAGCCTATGAGTTCGACAATCGGTGGTCTAATAAAATGTGCAACACGCTTATTGTGATGTCACTTATCCCAACACTTTGGAGATGAAGCCACGTTAACTGGGGATGGGTTACACGTAGGCATCATGTCTTTATAAAACCACAGGAAGTTTATTTATTTACTTTATTGTCCCGAAGTAGGAAAAAAAGAAGTGAGCATCGACAACAAGGAGGAGCAAAGCCTTTACAATGCTACAATCACTTTAAGTTTATAGATATTTAATACACAAGAAAAGCAGCAATATAATAACTTGTAGCGACATGGCGCTATGGAAATCAAACGATGGAATAGGGTTAGTACTGCTCATGCATAAGCATTCCAAAGTAAGCACTACTGCGGTAGAATCGAATTTCCAAAAAAAGCATTTTCCGCTTAGTGATAATCTGTCACTGCACAGAAGTATCACATATAATTACAAATGCCTCTTGCTAGAAGCTATGCTCTGGCTACACTTTAATNTATAATTACAAATGCCTCTTGCTAGACTAAGCTATGCTCTGGCTACACTTTAATTACAAACAACCCGTAGGTAGTCCTATGATGCATCCATTATGCTACAGGGCGTCAGCGTCATTTGCCATGATGCATCTGCTTTTGAATTCTGTTTTCATAGTGAACACAAGTGGTAGAGCATAGAAGAAATAGAGTAAGTTGTAAAGTAACATAGCGATCATGTCATTGTGAGCAAAAACAATTTTTTGACAGCAATAACTCATGCATGATGCAAACTGAGGTGAAATGTGACACTAATATGTCCCTGAGTTCAATTGGTGACAAATACCGCTGACGAGGAATATATTTGCTGCCATTTCAAAGAGATAAGACGTTATTCCTATTGTTTATTATTCTTACATAATTTGGAGCAAAAAAGTGCAATATTTTTTCCGCATTTAGATTGCAACCTAGTCGTATCGACTGATGCACTACTGGCGCTCATATGCACCGAATGTCCATTCACCAGGATGCTAGTTTTCTGAACATTTTCCTGCTCTTTGATCATTATGCTTACAATTTTTTTCACCTTTTCCCACTTTAGGACGCTGATATAAACAAATAAATAAAATATCCACAGAAATGTATGGCACTGAAGGCATTATAAAGCTCACCACATAATAATGCACCTATTTTTGGGTGTAAGGTGCATTGGTTATACAGTACGTTAGGTAGCCATGAATGGACAAAAAGCTACCGTTTGTAGCAACGAAATGCACAGAAAACGAGCGTTGGTGAGGTCGCAACCCCTCCCTTCTTCCTTCTCCTCCGAATCGATCTGCTGGTAAGAACAAATTTTCCAGCTGCAGCAAAAATTGCCGGTCGTACTTGATGAAAATGCTTGCACTTTATTTGTTCTCAAGTTTTTGATGAAACTAAGCTATTTTCTTTAAAATCCCAAATTCTTTGCAATAATCTCTCATCATCTCACATTTGTACCGCAAAATGCCAGCATTTCCTTCTATTCGCACGACTCGGATTTACTAATAGTCAGAGTAGTTGAAAGAATCAAGTCACAGTGATGAAAGATATGAGCCGAAAACAACGAAGATGCGAATTGTGATCTTCGTTAGCTACATCCAATTACCTGTTCAAACTTTCATCTTCGGCATCCGCTGCAACAATTTCGGATACTGATTTTTGTGCTGGAGGCACATAATTCTCCTGTTCAGCATCCAGATCCAAATTGTCAATATCTTTTTCCGCCGTTGTCATAGCGCTGCAAACATAACAAAACGCATATTCCTTGACTACAAAAATCATCGGTCGAAATGGCAATCTAAGTTAGAAAGGTGACAAGAAGGACCACTGTGGATTTTTGGAGCAAAAAAAAAAAAAACGGAGAAAGTTGCACAACCTTTATTGCATTAAATATGGAGACAATGCTTTGAGCAAACTTGGAAAGAAAAAAAAAACTCAACAAGCAGCTAGAAATGTATCTATCACCACTTTCACACAACGCCATTTCAAATTTGTCAAAACAATTTTAAGAAATGCGCAGTAAACAGGACAGAAGCAAAGCATCAAGGGTAATCGCTGACATGGTAGCTTACTATAAACCTGCTAGCACTATGTTCACGAGAAGCAATAACTGCTACTTACGTTTCAATCAGGTTTTAGGATGAGTTAAATCGAAACGTCAGTTTCTCAAACAGAATAAGGACAACGATTTCTAACCACATTTGTCAAGTGATTCCTCCAACGTATCTCTATAAACGTGCTTCACGTAACATCAACATGAAAAGCTGCCCTAACTTCTTTAACGCGTTCACTAACAGATGTACAACATCACCGTAAATGGTGTTGCTTTACTCACATCATTTTCGATGCTTCATCGCATCGACTGTCCACAATGAGCACATCAGTCTTGCATTCCTTAGGGTAATAGCTAAGAAAGAAATTAAAAACTGATGAACCGCTCAACACTCCACAAAGTTTCGNAAAGAAATTAAAAACTGATGAACCGCAACAACACTCCACAAAGTTTCAAATACACGCCTGTCTCAAGTTGTCTTCGAAGTGCCAACGTCAGAGCACAACCAGCACACGCATCGATGAGTCACACACATCGACGGAACGATGATTGGCATGCATACCGTAGCGTATGGCGAGCATCCTTTGGCAAAATTCCACTTCTTTTTGCGCTCATCTATGTTGCATTCGAAAAGAGCAGCGCACTTGTGCAATATAATCGCATTTGGAATTTATTAAACGGTGGTGCTTTCGATGGGATGGTAGTGTTTATTAAACAAATGAGTATGTAAAGGTCCTATCAGAAGCATTTGCAAGCTAGAAAGAGAAAATAAAATAGGATAGGGCGAAAGCAAGAAAGCACTCATAAACTTATGCACATTTAGTCTTTGCTACGTCAGCAGTGTCCCAAGCGTGAGCATCGCTAGTCAGTATCGCGCATTACCTAATCCAAAGGGTTCTTGGATGTTCTTTTAGATGGGGCAACATTTGTGGCGCATGCAATTTTGGAAGGGAGGCAATTCCATAACTTGATGACTCTCTTAGCGGAAGAGATTTCAATGTTTTCATGTGCTCTCATTTAGTGCAGTTTATGCGGGATGGTCACGTTTACTATGTGTGAAATTAATGCGAAGAGCCAGTACGAACAAAGCCGAAAAGAATCTTGTACAACATGCAGTAGTCATGTCTGCTTCCAGCAGTTCAAGTGAATTAAGATCCATTGCTGAAAGCCTTTCACCACAACTTAATCTCAGAAGTTTGCATTGGTTAAAAGCAACTCTGCGAAAAACGATTCTGGAGACGTCGTGTCTGACTAGGATGGAGGGGCCGAATGTAGGTTGCGGATGCCAACGTGCGCGATGATAGTTCTTGAGAGTTTATGACATGTAGAACGAGTGGAGACTTACAGTATTCGTTTCCTGTGATTATACCAATGTGACTGTCGAATTTGAGTTTGGACCCAGTCAGGAGCACCACGTCTCCAAAGCAACTGAAGGCAGAAGTGGAAGTATTGTCACTATAATTATATGAACTTGGAGATGAGAGTCCATAAACAGCAGAACATTTTGAAGTGGAGATGCTAAAATTCCACTGCTGAGACCATTGAGAGGCCGAATTTAAATCGACTCCGAGTGACAGTCGGTGATTGCGATCAGTATAGTAACACATGGTTTGGCGCATCTGTATAAAGCCGAACAGAAACATCGTTAGGCACACATTCAGGCAGATCGTTTATATATTTCAAAAATGGAAGCAGGTTGAGAACACTTCCTTGCGAAACATCACTCCATATTTCGATCTCATTGGAAGGTGCATTACCTACTTTGAATCTGCATTTCTCTCCAGTGATAAAGGTTCTGATCCATCGTAGCAGCCTACCGGAAATAGCGTATTGAGTGATATTTCATCAGCATGAGTGAAATAGATATCGCGAATCGGGATCCACTGTCTCGATTGGGATGAAGTTAGTATTGCCGGTATGAAGTTATTTCCGTATCAATTCTCAAAGATCACATTCCCTCACCCCACAGCCGCTGTTTTGCGATCTCTCTCCAAAAACTTTTTCTTACTGAAGTTTGAAGATCCAAGCCTCCACCAAAGAGGAGTCTTTATGAGCAAAACTTTCCCTCGGCAAATCAAACGGATGTTATGAGATGCGAATTCATGCTGCTCTGTGAACCTTTTTATCATGGATTGATCCCGCAGCTGTTGACCATGCAACAGTAATTAAACTTTTCTTCTCTTTCTTACCTTGCATGAAGCTTCAAAACCACAACCAATCTAACATTGTCGGTACTCTAGGCGTGAAAGGTGCCATCGCAGTAGCCAATGCACAGTCACAGGTAGTCTTGACATCAGAGATCACTCTCTCAAACGTTTGTCATCAACAACGGTTCGGAAGAAGAGCGCTGAGTAAAGCGAGGTAACTGTGCGCATAACTTGTAAGCGAAGCTCCGCTTCTTCGGATGCAGTGTTGGTAGCGGTATCCACTCCGGTGCAACTGCTTTATCATGACGCCGTCCTATCGATCAACTCGTCAGTTGCCGATATCACTTCATCATTTCCAATATACACATTTGAAAGCACAATCGTCGGGAGATGAATCTAACGAATCGTTCAGAGCCCAATGATTACTAATTCTCTGCCTCAGCTATTTCCCTTGTAAGAACATCAGCTAGCTAACTGCTCACTAATCTCTGTTCTTTCCGTCCTCTATAGTATCTGCAGGAGGAAGGAATTTTTAGTGGTCAGATCCAATGCTCCAAACGTGCGAGCTGCCTGTGTGATCAGCAAAATGTAAACCATGGCTATAGAGTGCTTGTCTCCACCGTCAAACTTGAGCTTCACAAGAAATTCTGACGTTTCTATCGATATACTTGTTGTACCATGCGCATATGAAACGGATATTGATGTTGCAACACTCTCCCAAAAATATCTCCTTATCAGTACACTCCTTTATAACCTCGATCATGCAGCCTCGGCAATAATTACTTTCAATAGCTCCAAATAAAAGCCTCCTATGAACCGAAGGTCACAGAGACAATTTGTTAACCAGCAAGTGAGCGTACGGCATATGGCGATTTCTGAAATTCTGCTTTCATTTCCAAACTAGCGTTTCACCGAATAAGCTGGCTTCAACCACCTAAATAACGGTTTCTTTGGATCTTTTCTGAAAGGTCAACACCTGATTAGCGTTATCCGGTCAACACAGCTAATTCCTTTTCCGAACGATTCAGAGCCTGATTCCAATCATGTTCATTTCTGATTGCTGGGCAATGAAATGTGGAAACGCATTCGAATGGGCTGGTTCGGAGATGCAAGATTAGTAACCTATGCCTTTAATTCATTGTTTTATTTGCCTAAGTGAGAAGTTGCCAAATATGCTCGCTGAGTTTGTTTAAGAGTTTTTGTGCCAGCAAAATAAGGGAAAACTCTTTGTATTGACATACCATTTAGGTTCTTTTTTCTTTTTGTTCACTTCCTCAAATTTGCTTCACAAGCACTCGTCCGGGCCATGTCGTGTTTGCAACCGTATGTACATGTCTGCCTACATAAAAAGTTGCATCGTTAGCGGAAAATTTGTGCAGGTTGTTAGATCAGTTAAATGTGCAGTCATCACTTCGCCTGTTTTATTTGTTGCTGTTGATTTAAAAAATTGGTTGCTTTGATAAAGACGATATAAAAGCGGATGTAGCTCCAACTTCTTTAACGAGCCTTCTCCACTTGCTGTAAAAAAACTTTTTAAAGAGCATTAATTTGTGAATGTTGTGAATGGACACTAAATAGATGGCACAATGAAAGTCCGTGCGCCGTGCAGAATGAATAGGTGAATCCTTATGCATTCTCAACCCTATTTTTTCAACAAACAGGGATCAAAAGTCGAGGAACAGCATTACAGCCTGTCAGCAGCTGTGTGGATGGCAACAAATACGGCAGATGGTCCAGAACTGCGTAGGTGGCATAATGAAAAAATTACTGTCCGCGCGGCCTCAGCAGATTTTGAGAGCAACTGTCATCACAATGTCAGGCTGTAGTCCCCTTCTGAGTGATTTCGCTAAGGGTAGGAGGAGTTCAGAAGGAGGTGCACGAGGAGTTATTTCTGAACGGATCGGTTCAAGCGATGAAAGATGTTTCCCATTTCGTTCGAAAACATTTTGCACGAAAAAGAGATTTGAAAGCTTTATACTTTTTGACTTCTCTCTGAATGGCCCCTGCTTGACAATTTTTTTTTACATCTGTTGCACCATCACTGCGGTAGATTCCCCCGTACCCTTCCCACGTTTCCTCTGAAATGTGCGGGCGGTCATGGGACTGTAAACAGATTTGGAGAAGTAAGTTAAATCGTGTGGACAAGCTCGAAAACGCGAACAGAATATCTTGAGAAAGCGAAATGGTTCCATGGCTACTTTTTCAATGCTCTATGCAATGGGAATCTTCCAAATTGTAGAAAAAAAAAACTAAAAGTCTCTCTCCTTCGAAAGCGCCGAAAAAATTATTCTCACTTCAAAAATGGAGCATCAAGATTCTCTCATATAGTGGCCACTATCCCGCTATGGCTTCTTTGTACCCTCTGAAATTAACTACGAATGTACTGTAAATATTGGCTTTGGCAGGCCAAATTCAATGACATTTGGTGCCTAATGGAGGGCAGTGTCAAAGCCCTATGGATCTTAAAAGGCAAATTTTCGTGACTTTTGTTTCATTAGTTGTTTTCAAAAGCTTCGTAACTTCACTCAGTGATATTTACTGAGCTATGCGCACCCTCATAACGCCACCTATGTGAAAAATATAGCATGTGAAATCGTGCCTCACTTGAATGGAGACGTCAATGAAGCAAAACAACGGAAGGGTATCATAATATATTGTAACTAATTTGCACAAAAACATGTTTGAATAGAGGAGCAGATGTTTCAATAAGGGAGTAGTTTCAACGTTTGTCATATGCTCCATTTCGCCTAGAATATACACGAGTGCTAGCTGTGAGTTGGACAGATTTGTGTGTGTGTGTGTGTTTTGAACGAATGGGTTCGAATTGGCGGAGAATACTGTTGCAACGATGAGGCAAATGGAGCACAGCCATGCAAATGAAGCCCAGTCATTCAGGATATCGTTGTGCGGATTTTATTGCAAGAGTTGTTCTTAAAAAGATGCCTGAATGAGGCGGTCGTTTAAGCAAACGCTAATATCGGCTCAGCACGGCTATCAAATAGCCTCTTTAGAGGCGATTGATCATGCACCCACCTACCATTTGCAGCTTGACGCCTAATGTGTTCGTATGAGCGCTAGCTTACTAAAGCTTCGAAGTCGGCTGTTAATTCTCAACGTGAATTATCATTCCTGTTAGTGGCTTTCAAATGCTTAAGGTTCATAAGTGCGACAGGGAATAACATAAATAAGTGTTGCTTTAGTTGGATCTTTTCTTGCCATTCCCACTACTGTGATGGCATGGGCACTTTATCTGATACTGAGTTTGTGTTCCTGATAAGATTCAATCCCAAAGTCAAATTTTTAAAACAAAAATTCACTAGCAGAGCACAGATTCAGTGTTGGAAGCCATCTGACCGTGAGCCCAGCAAGAGCCGTTTGCAATTTCTGGAAAAAAAGATGCAACCTGCCACATTTTGATCAGGTTTTTTCATGTCTCATTTTGCCAAGTACTGCAAGGAACAGCCATATTTTTAAGGATTTTCTTGGACGCAAAGCTCGAAGGCCTCGAAATTGGGAATGCAGGATCGTAGCGACAACCGCCACTCTCTCCATCCAGAAGATTTGCCACTAGGTCATACACAGTGAAGTTCACCAATGTGCATATAAGTGATGTCCAATTAAAATAAGAACTGAGCGTGGTACTAACTGTAGGCGAACTTTACGAGCCTAGGGTCTCTATGTGGTGAACAAATGCAACTCTAAAGGAAGTATTCGAGCAGAATGTTCGAATAAACTTGGGTTACTGGTTGCAAGAAGTATAGGTGCGACTCGAAGCCTGAGGTATAAATAGGTACTCTTCAAGAGAACCACTGTAACTTACGAATATACCGATCCATTTCATAATGGAACGTCCACAACGACGAAATGAGGTCGTGCAATTCCGAAGCGCAATTTTGGAGTGCACTCATGCGTCATCGTTAAAATTTCAACTAGCTCTCTTCCTTAATCGTCCACAAAAAGCGGACACTCTTTTTCTATTGCCGTTTCATATGCATACGAATCCATTGTAATGTCAGTATGCCGTAAAACCTTGGATGAGATCCTTGTGTTAACTAGTCATGCTCCTTTTTGAACCTCATCGNNNTAAAGAAAATATTTTGTCCCATTTCAATACAAACGCATTGATTACTCCTGCTCAGTATGGATTTCTGCTTAGAAAGTCCACGCTGTCGCACCTGATATCTTGCTTTCATGACTAGCACTCCCTGGTAAATAAAAACCAGCAGGTTGACGTGGTTCACATTGATTATGCTAAAACCTTTGATACGGTGTGCCACCAGAAACTGTTAATTAAACTTAAAAGTTATGGGATATGTGGTGAACTTTTGGAATGGCTGAGATCTTTTTTATCACAACAAAGTTTATGGTAAAAATTGGTGGATGCTATTCACAGCCTCGCATTATTACTACCAGAGTTTTACAACGGAGCATACTTGGCCCTTCACTCTTTCTTATTTATGTAAATGATTTATCTGATGGTTTGTCGAGCGCATGCAGGCTGTTTGCGGACGACCTTAAGATTTATCGCTCACTCAGCAACCCTGCTTCAGACTAGTACGAGCTTCAGAAAGACCTTACATATCTAGAACGTTGGTCGCAAACTTGGCAGTTGCGCATATCGGAAGAAAAAAGTAGTCTCTTTCATA
>JAARMF010000486.1:0-16186 GCA_022844705.1 Toxascaris leonina | reverse complement strand
ATATATATATATATATGCGATGGTGGAATCTGGAGTCGCGATTCAAAAGGTTTTTGCCATTAAAAAATGTTGCAAAATGAAGCTAACCTCTCCAACGCGAGTTTGACTGGCTTGACTGTCACTGACATAGAGGGAATATGCTCAGGCAAATCTTGTGTCGGTCGATGTCGAAGGGCAAAGGAACCATCCTAGTAACGATCGGCTTGCTGAACCGATAATTATTTTACGACGCTCGGACGACAACATGTACCTCAGCGAACCGCTCGAAATTTTATCAAACGGGGGCGCCACGTCGCTGGTTAAGCAGCCATCGAGCAACACTAAGAAAGTCGGTTTAATTCGAACGAAAACTATTGAAACCGATGATGACGTAACGTTATTGGAGCCAGTACTCGCAGACACTACACCTCAGACAAATTCGTCTGCAGACACGTCTCTCAGTAACAAAACGGTTACGATTTTCGCACCATCCGAGAAACATCAGTCTCAAACTGAGGTGGTCGACGCCAAGCAACAACCTGAGGTACTCCCAAATGCGGTTATTTCTACAACGTTCATACGATCTGATTAGAGCGATTTATAAATGTACACCTGCGCTTAAAAAGCCACTCTCTAAGTTAGTGCAGATAGGTCCTTACTGATAGGCGGTGGAATATAAAACCACTTGAAAACTTAGAGAACCCGCAGTATAGTGCAAGTGGAAAGTGTTTATCGACTACTTTAAAAATTTTTCCAATATTCTGAAAATGGCTTCATTCCTTGTTTCAACAATTCTTGCGGCTCACTTCTTTCAAATTTGGTAGGCTGTGGGAAATCAGTATTTATATAAGAAAAATGAAATCAGGATTGTAAATTTGTTGCCCATGATCTCATTAGAGCGATTTACGGATGACGACTTTCGGTAATCGGTTGATTTGGTTCGTAGAACATAAAAGATTACAGAAAGTTTGCGTTCTCAAATAATCCTTTTTAATGAAGTTGTTCGAATCTTTGAATCCTTTTATTGTCTTTTTGCGAAATTTTCAGTTGCTTACAATGTTTGCGTACTACTTCGTCGCAGTTTCTTTCCCGTAAAATTAGAAGTTGAGATAATTCCTCCACCTTTCCCGATCTAACAATTCAAAGATTGCAACTTTTCCAACTACAATTCTAATTCCTGTCCGCTGCATAATATTATATAGTAAAATGAGAAGCATGCTACACTGTACGCATGTAGAAACCTTGAAATTCAGATGGTCAATATCTTAGAAGCAAATAAACAATCATCTGAGGGAGTCTTCAATTTTTTCGACCACTGACGGCATTATGTGGCGTTCGTCACCATCCATCATGTTTATGCGATGGCCGATCATCGTTACCGTCGTAATTTCAATTATTTCTCGTCGTTCAGTGCCTATAAGGCAAAGAGTTGCAGATTCCAAAGAATCGAATTATCTGGGAACTGATCAACTCGTCGCTAAGTTGATGCGAGGGTTTTATGGTGGAAGTTAGCACCCACATCAACACTGTTAGAAAATAACTTTGATTAGTTCTCTGTGGAAGCCAAAGTTGCGCCGGAACCACTAACGGTGTTGCATTATTTCGTAGTTTGCAATCTAGCTGATTAGGTTAATTAAGTTGAATGAAGCAACTGAGCTTTTGAAGCGATAAGCTTGTCACAGCTATGAAAAACATCAGCCATCTTGAATTTGGTCAATTCAATTCTTATAGAAGGAGGAAGACTCAATGGACGACAAACCGACTGACAGTGCGTCGAGGAAGTCGAGCACTCCATCCGGCGGTTCCAGCCCCACCATTTGGGATGCCTTCAAAATTCTTGGCATGCAGTACATTAAACGCCATTCAATTAAATGTAAGTTACAAATAGGTAGTTGAGATGAGTCAATTAAAGTCATTTAAATGAGCAACAGCCGTTATACTTGTAGAAACGTCGAGCAAATTGTACGATATTTCTTCACAAAAAAAAAAAAAAAAAAAAAAAAAAAAAAAAAAAAAAAAAAAAAAAAAAAAAAAAAAAAAAAAAAAAAAAAAAAAAAAAAAAAAAAAAAAAAAAAAAAAAAAAAAAAAAAAAAAAAAAAAAAAAAAAAAAAAAAAAAAAAAAAAAAAAAAAAAAAAAAAAAAAAAAAAAAAAAAAAAAAAAAAAAAAAAAAAAAAAAAAAAAAAAAAAAAAAAAAAAAAAAAAAAAAAAAAAAAAAAAAAAAAAAAAAAAAAAAAAAAAAAAAAAAAAAAAAAAAAAAAAAAAAAAAAAAAAAAAAAAAAAAAAAAAAAAAAAAAAAAAAAAAAAAAAAAAAAAAAAAAAAAAAAAAAAAAAAAAAAAAAAAAAAAAAAAAAAAAAAAAAAAAAAAAAAAAAAAAAAAAAAAAAAAAAAAAAAAAAAAAAAAAAAAAAAAAAAAAAAAAAAAAAAAAAAAAAAAAAAAAAAAAAAAAAAAAAAAAAAAAAAAAAAAAAAAAAAAAAAAAAAAAAAAAAAAAAAAAAAACCAGTGGGCAGGTCCTTGTGATGAAGATAACGAACGGCTACCTATATAATATCTCGTTTTCAGTTAGACATTAAGTGAAGCCAGTAGTAACAGGTTGTCATGAAACTGAAAAACGCATTTTTAGCATATCCAGTTCTGCCGCTGGAATAATCTTTTCAAAGTAGTTGTGCAAAATGATGCAACACCTTCCGCTGAACCCATTTTTCACCGCCTTTCTCACAACTGGTGATGTGGTTCTCCATGTTCGCTGCTCAGCAGTTGTTGAAAATCGCCCACTACTGAAAGCAATGTTTTAGCCTAAGTCATTGTTGCAGCTCGGAGATGCAGTTCAGCGTCTTTGGACGAGCTCATCAGGGCGCGCGAACAGAAGAAAACACCTATTGCTACACCACGCTTGCAGCCAGCCCCCAAACCATCCTTAATTCAGACGCCACGAGAAACAGCTGCACCGGATGAAGTTGTCCATGTTGCTGAATCTCGCGATATTCCTGAAGGTGATAACGATCAACAATATGTCATGAGCAACAAGCTCCCAATCGCATCTGAGATTAACGAGAAAGATTCTCCTGTGATGAAAGCAAACGCACGAGGAATGAGCGTCTCCAAAGATGGCCCGGAAATGAATGTAGTAACTGAAGGCGCCATCGAAAAATCCGATTCAGCTAGTCAGGAAAAAGTATGTATCCAAGACAACGCTTCGAATGACGACATAAATGTGGGACTCGTTGAGGAGGTCAACGCGGAAAAAACGAAAGGTGAAAAACACTTAGTTAAATCAAGGCAAGTGACTATGGATAGTGTTCAAAATCGGATGGAAGAAATGATCGAGACGGTCGTTGAAAATGAGAATTTATCACCGCATAAACGACAAACTTTGCCGGGCTGTACCGAAAGTGTCGATGCTGATATCGCTGAAATGTTGTCGGAAGCGGTTGTGAATGTTGCGTCTGCTATGCACATTGAAGTGACTGGAATGGATACAACTTCGAGAAATGAAGCCATGTATGTACATGTTCCGCCACAAAGACATGATACGGATGATCATCGTATCACAGACGACGGTAACGAACCAAAAATTGCGAAAGTTTCTGCTGATAAGACCGAGGTAGGAGATATAGAAATCGATGCGAGCAGTGCGAGGAATGCGGAAGCCAAGGGGATGATTGCGGGAGACGAGTGTATCGATAGGCTGGATGCGATTGACGCAGACGGCGTTAAGGCGACAGTGACAGAAAGCGACGCTGGTGGGATGACTGCCAGAGGCATGGTTGAAGGCGGGCTGAGTACGAAGGTTACAGGAGGCGCAGCCGAGATGACTGAAAAAGATGTAAATGTTCACGAGGCGACTTTTCCAGCCCGCCGGCGTGATGAAGCCATCGGTAATGAAACGGGCCCGCGGACGTCTAGATCACCATCTACTGCCCGTCGAGCAGCTGCGAGTTGTCTTGAGGATGTGCTCGAAAAATTGGAGCAATCAGAGCATACGCCTGAATTTAAAGACCCCAGTACGTTTTATAGGAGGTCGAATGGGAAGAACAAAGACGACGGTTTTTATCCAATAGCTCCTCCGGCTATGCACCGTCGATCTGTTTGTTCTGTGCATGGTGGTCTAGCACGGAGGGCTACGAAGGTAAGTACCCCGCTGACTGGCAAACGGTTGGAGAGATCGGCACCAGACATTTATTTTACTGGGAGTGGCATTAGAAAATCCCTCACGGCAAGACAAAAGATGAAGTTAAGCGCATCGTGGGAATCTCTACGGTATGACAGTGACATTCCGCGGTCGTCAAGCAATGTTCATTTACGTTCACAAAGTTATAGCGATTTTCTGGGAAGTACTGATGAAAACAGGACAACTGAACTAGATCCTGATGTAGATACAGAACTGATCGATCCGGATATCAATACGATTGGTGTTGATTATCATCGTTTCGATCCACCACAGCGTAAGCTATCCAGCATCTCTGAGAAAAGTGCTGAATTAACCAGTGAGGAAATCGAGGAGATTCCGTCGTCTAAGTCGTGCCCTAATACGACTCGTATCAATGAAGACTTCAAGATCATTCCGGAACTGAGACGAAAATTTAGACGCAAATTTAAACGACGAATTGCTGATAAGAATGAATTTCTGGGAAATGCAGCAAACTCAGCTGAATTTGACAGTGAACTAGATGCGGCCTGTTTTCGAAGAATGCCTGGTATTTGTTCGAAATTCAAACCGAAACTGCACAGGGAGTCGGAAGAGACGAGAAATCCGATGTCATTTGGTCAAGAAACTGGTGCACTGGATATAGATCTGGGGTCATTTGTAACACGGGAAGAACAAATGTCAAAAACCTCACCTCGTAAAAGTGGCCGAGGAACGACTGAAGAACATCAGAGTAATGATCGGTACAAATATTCAACCGATGAGGGAATACTAGAAAGTGGAAGGTTATCTGGAGCAGTAACTCACAGGAGTGACTGTGCGCATGAGAAGCAACTCCGCTCGAGTTTTGAGAACATCGAGCAAGAAATAATGAAAAACTCCGATTGCTCGGATCGGATGCAAACCTCTGGTGAAAGTTCGGCCGAGTATAGAAGCTATGCACAAGCATATATTGCACCAAGAATGGAAACATTAGATAAAAGTGGTCATGATAAAGCATATGGAAAGAAATCCAGCAGAGATTTTCCAACTTCACCAGGAGGACGCATCGTCAAAGCACATGGAATAGAACCTCCAAGATCACCAATGAATAGGTGCAGGACGCCAACACGAGATTTGTTGAAACGTTCAAATGTTGAAACCAAGAGACATGCGCGGTATGGAAGCGATGATTTGAACGCCGAAATATGGAACACTGCGCCGAACACATCAGATAGCGAAAGCGGTGCGCCTTCAGATGACGTTGCAACGAAGCGGTTTGCGAAACAGCGCTCACTTGACATTAAACCACGACCACCAGTTCTTGAGCTTCATAAGCACAAACCGAGCACAACAATTGAGAGAAAAATTGCCTCTAGACGACGTGCGTCAATGGCACCACATTCAGCTCGACTAGATATAGGTGCCAGTAGTTCAGCGATACGCTCCACTTCATCATCGATATCTGGAAGCGATGAAGCGAAAAGAAGCCATGTGAAACCACCTTGGGATTCTTCGCCGCTCAAAGAGGGTCAGCTGGACGTTATTGCACCTATAAAATCCTATATTTTCCCAACTCAACAAGACGATGCTTCTGTCACCGTTAGCTTGGCCAGCTTGGCTCATCGAAGAATGCATCGCTCAGTAGCCAACTCGCCATGCCTATCGTATCGAGGTGATCATTCGCGGGGTCGTTCACATTCACTCGCAAACTTTAAAGTAAAAATCGCCCGAGATAAAGAGGCAAGGACTGCACCTGTAGAAAGTCGCTCGACTAGCGAGCAGCCGCTTGTGAAGGAAAATCTTTGGTGGGGTCACGCATAGCGCAATTGAGAGACAACATTTATGTCACACGAAAATGTTTTGGCAAAGAAATTTCAGTGGGAAGAAATTTCCGAAAAACTATTGGTCAGTTGTTTACAATGACACCTCATATTGTGCAACAATAATGAAAGTTTTTGAGTAATAGCAAATAATTTCATCAGTCAGGTACGATATGAAAACTCGCTACATTGATATACACCATTTTCGTTTAGTCAAAAAACAATGAAAGATGTGGTGATAATCTACACATACTTTAGATGATCCGACTGCCTATGAATGTGCGGCAATGCACACCGTATTTTTTTGCCAGCACCCTTTAGTAGTTGGTCACTTCAGTTTACATTGGTCCGATCGAAAAAAATGGGTCTTTTGCATGGGATTCCCATAACTGGTCCGACCAGTTGAAAATTGAATTCGTTATTTAGCATGTCTCATTCTTTATCGTTTATTTTCGAAAATGGTTGCTGGAATGGGTAAAATTTGGAGACGTATCGTGCCAGCTCTTCTGGTACTCTTCTTCTCTATCGGCGTGAAATGAGAGTCCAAGCGTTTACCACATGCTTGCAATTTTGTAGGAAACTTTACCCTTCTCGAAGTTGAGAGGTCAGTTGGGAACTTGATGCTATGAATATCTGACTTTACGGCTCACGTCATGCCGCCAATTCTTATAGCTCTAACTTAAGTGGTCGCGATTTGAAGCTACTGGACATCAGGACAGACACGCAAACATAGGTAGATGGGAGGTTGCTGTAATGCGCTTTGCAAAGTTGAATTTGCAAAAACATACAAGAACGAAAAAGAGCAGAATTTCTGTCGAAATTTCTCTGTAACTTCTATTCAGTCTGTTTTTTCATTGTCGCCTGGGAGGATATAACACTTCCAAGTGCAGAGGTGCAAATGACTTTAATGCTCACATGAAAATCTGCTTATCGAAATAATACATTTTCTTCACGTTTCTGAATTCTCTGATCACTCTGAAATGTCCCACAAATTTATATAAGCCTTTTTTTCCTCAATTCTTTTCCATTCATACCCACAAATTGATAACGTAGGGTATATTATGATAACAGCACACGATTGGTCGATTTTTAGACCGTGGTTTTCTCTTCGCATGTGGCATTCTTTGACAATTTCAGAAGATTGTTTTTTCCGGTGATTTTATCGTTCATATAAGCCTTCCAGTTTATGCTGAATCTTCATCATATTTGTTGTGATCTGTGATTGGTTCATTTCCTTTTCTATGTTCCACATTTTCTCGGATCATTAACTTCTGCTCAGTAAACGCTAAGGCAGTTCGTAAACTCAAATCACTTAATCACTTGAAAGTTTGAACGCCAGGTTTTAAGCATATCTGAGAGAAGCTATGATCACATTCATAACACAAATTATGATCCGTTTTTAACATATACTTCTGTAACTTATCTACGACCGCTGAGCTCGACTGCACAGGCTACTCAATTATAAGTGCACTATAAGGTTGATGCTTTGATCGAAATGCAAAACCTATAGAAGACTGAAATTTTGGATATATTCTTGATATGTGCATACATTTTGCTCCTAGTAAGAATACGAGCGCATGAGGGATTAGGAAAGACTACCTGAACACGAGGCGTTTCTTACTTAGTTTCCTCTCGCATTTGTCCACGTCTTCTTTCTTGAGTAAAGGTCGTCACAACCCCTCGTCATTACACCGATTCGTCTGATCAGATTTTCAAAGGTTCAAAAAAAAAATTCGTTTCCGAACTATGCTCGTGAACGTACCGTATTCTAGATTTGCTTCATGCAGAAAAACGAGCGAGTAACTCTTCCATTAGTGCGTATTTTCATCTCGATTTGGTGCTAGCTGTTTCGAAGTAATTGAGTCAACTCTTGCAGTAATATAGCGGCCTGTCAATTTCCATCAGAACAGATTTTTGAGCCATATAGAGACATATAGCCGGGTTTCCGAGTGAGTTCTTTCTGAAATTCCAGCTAGTTTGCTCCAGATTAGAAGATCGCTACAGTCTACGCCTACTAGTACTCGCTCAGTACCAGCTTCGTTGCTGCAAATCAAAGTTGAACTCTAGACAAGCAATCAATTCAGTAGGCGTAGTGATCAATAAAGGTTTCAACGTGAACGCCGCTTGCCTCAAAACCCT
The DNA here is from genome assembly GCA_022844705.1 of Toxascaris leonina. NCBI lineage: Eukaryota > Metazoa > Nematoda > Chromadorea > Rhabditida > Ascarididae > Toxascaris > Toxascaris leonina. Next base: position 8,120 of record JAARMF010000486.1, on the reverse strand, counting down.
GCGCGTTACTCTCTTTGAACACATCCAGCATAACCTTTTTACTGAATCTTCAGGGTAACCAAACTGGAAAACAATCTGAACTCTCTCTGAAAGTTGTAGGAAAGAATGGAAAAATATTAGACAAAATTGGAGAAAAAATTTTCCGCGATTGGCATTTCGGTTCCTCAGTTTTTTATTCGTCTGAAAAACTTTATAGCCTGATAAGTGACTTTTCGGCGATATTTATTTCGGTGCCCTTGTTCAACATATTTTTGGAGTGCTGTTCACTTTTTTTCCACTTACTGAGCAGAAGATTGCTAAAATTCGTGATTTTTTCTAAGTTGCCGTCGTTAATTTGTAATGGAAGTATTAATAAGTTCATGTGAAGAGTTTTTGCAGCGTTTTGAGTTGTATCGGTTTGTCGAGGATGTTTGTTGTCAGTGAACATTGTGCTGCATTTGCGCATCTCCCATGCATGATATCAAAAACTGTACTTCATACGTCTTTCATTCATTTGTTGTTCTTTTGTTGCAAGTATACTTGTAAAAATTTCTACGAAAGGGGCCACCAGGATTTACTCCTTATGCTCCTTATGCTGTGAGCCTTCTCCTTTTCGGAGTGATCAATGGGGTAGGAAGAGGTGAGAGAGGGAGGAGAAAGTGGGTGGCCAATGAATGTTTCATTGCAGCAGAGCTCTGTATGGATAGCGTTTGGTTTGCTATATCCTAAAGATAATTGATAACTAGAATCGATATTTTAATCTGATATGATCAAAGTGCAATGAACAAATCCTCAAACCACAAGGCTATAATATTTTTGAACAATCGCAGAAGTTGCTTCTGAAGACAGCCTTCATTGTTTGGGCAGTCGATCGCATTCGCCTCCAATATTAAAGTATCCAGCAGTAGTGCTGGAATTTTATTTCCCATCGTATGGCACACGGCTGCTCAGTTTGTTTAGGTTGATAGGCAAAATTGAGGAGATTATTTTATTTAGGTTGCCAGATTCAAACATCGAAACGAATGTGATCTAACTATCGATTGATATTGTCAACTTACTTAAAAATTAAAGCAAAAAATGTGGTCGATTTGTTGAATATTTGTCGAAATAGTTGCAAAGTTTTTCACGCACAATTGTAATTATAACGTACTCATTGCATACGATCGTTGTTTTCACTTCCTTCCGAACAAAAAATTTCGTGTGCCTTTGTTGATTTGCTTATTTGGGCAACATTTTCTCAAATTCTATTGAAATTTTTATCTAAATTTTGTTTCTTTTGCTGTTTTATCACCATTACTATACTATTAACAACAATATTTTCATTGGAGTCAAATGCGCAAATAGATTTTAAGCGAACTACAATCTTTTTTTTTCTTTTCAATAAAATTCTTACCTGGAAAATTTCTTTTAAACGTAAACTTGAGAATCCACAATCGTCATAGATGTAAAAAATAGTGCATTGATATTTGCCTGTCAACTTAGTTGAAATATTTTTCAAGTTAACATTTTCATAGTTGTCGAGAAATGCAAATTGCCTATGCAGAACGTGACAGCACTTTATTAATACCGACTATCAAATTGATCACATGTCAAATGGTCGCATCTCACTTCCTCGCTTCATTCACCTCTAATTTGGATAATACTTTCAGTGTAAATGCTTCATTATGTATGCGTTAACTTTGATGAATGATCAATGCGTAAATAAGAAAATGAAAATGCTGCAAACGACGTGCACAAACAACATTTCACACTATTCTGAAAACTCAGTGTCACAATAGAAAATAAAAGTCATTTTTGCGCTAATGCTTTACGGATCACATCTTTTTCTCTTTGTATTGCTGTGATAGCAAACCAAATAGAGTCTGAGATACTGCCCATTAAAACTAAACGATATCGAGAGCATCATTTATCTTTCCGAAAAAGTGGTTTAGCTATTTCAATTGTTTCGGTTATGCGAGAGAGGTATGCCGATATGAAAATGCCGATTTTGCACTTTTTTAGAAGCCCAAAATTTTACTCTTCGTTTCCGCACATATCCATTTTTTTTGAGTGAGTCGTTTGTCGATCAGCTCTAACGGCAATGCGTTAAACATGAACAGGAATGAAGAATTTATTAGTAGAAGAAATCTTTGAGCGGATCGAATCATCTTCACTTCAAATCGAAAAGTTTTCGAATGGTTTAAAAACCGATTTCGTGCTTGCTGTGTTGTCCTCTCAACAATAAAGTGGCGTATTGCGTTATTAAAAATCGAACTTTTAAACCGTATTTACATATCTCTAAAGCACTATTGTATCATTTGAATGACGGAAATAATTGCTGCGCAACAGCGTAGTGATCGAAGGTGACATACAGCATTCAGATGATGCTTCCAAATCGTTCAGGTTGATACGTATTCCCGTTTTTCCCCAAAACATTTAAATATATGAAATTAAAATCATCTATTCAAAAAGCAGCAAGATTACAGCCAATATCGGGTAGATGATCCTTTCAAAAAGCCATCGAGCATGTTTAGGAACCTTGGATCTCGATCATTCAAAATCGGCCTGCTTCTCAATTATGTACCGGCTTGTCCGACCCGTCAACTTCTGATAAGTTTCCTGGAGCCGTCAGATGTCAAGCGAATTCAACACACTTGAACCAGTTTCTCGATCTAACACACGAACAGGTGTGCTTAAAGGTAGACATAACCCGAATCATTTCAAAAATACCTGTTCAGTTAACTTTGGGAATGTTTAGCTAAGCAGCAAGTGTTGGCAGCGTTATTACCGGTAATAACAGGTCATCGTTGTTTGAAATGTTCCTCTGTGAAAAAAAGTTGCATAAGCAAAGCGTGTAGGTTCTCACCAATTTGTTACTGCAAGTAAAATGAAGTTGGAGGAATGCTTGAAGTTTCGCTGGTGGTATCGCTGATGGATAGATAGCGTGTTGCTCAGCTGTTCAACTAAGAGTGCCCTTCGTTGTGCACCTTTTGAAATGCTGTACTACACGTAAATCTCTCTGTATTGCTGGAGATGTCGACTGCTTAAAATATGTGAAAGTCAGCATGTTATAGCGGTGAAATAGTTGAGGTCAACTTTTCTCTGATTTAACCCTATCAGCTCACGAGATTGGATAGGTTATGTGCTGTAGAGCTTGAGTTCATGCTAGATAATTCCCGCAATCATTCCTTAAACTATCGATGCAGACTTTTTGCGATGTGTGCTGACAAATTCTTTGCACAGCAAAACAATCTAAAATTAAACGAAAAGAATGATAATGCAACCAATACGGAAGTTGTAATTTTTCGAGAAAAAAGCCATGCTGTTTTTTGGTGTTATGCATTTGTGAACGATTTCTTTGGAAAGGTAATTACCGTCTTGTCAAGGTTGCATACTGTTATTGGTGCTTACCGTTATGTGCAGAATAACTCGTCTCTATAACCACAGCTTTCGGCCGTATGCGTGAAACAATTCATTACTTCCGTATGTCCAAAGGCGTAAATGCTATGACTACGCTATATCCGAATTCGAAATGAACGTCTCTTTCATTCAATAAACGCTCTCTGCACTTAACCACCCCGAAAAGACCACATGAAATTTACACTGTTGGCGGAAACACCGTATAAAATTAATGATTTCAAATAGCTAACAAGGTCCAACTTTTTTGATAAGTCTCATCACGATAACTTGTGAATGAGCGAGCGATTATACTTCGAAGCACACACAGAAAGCGACTTTATTTCAACGGAACGGCACGATTCGGTTTATAAATTTTTTATTGATTGCTTCAGTTATTGCTACAAATGAATCGCAATAATGAGATGGATTGTTATTGGAAAAAAAATTGATCGAAAACAATAGGAAGTTATTGAAAAAGTTGGCTAAAATAGAATGAAACAACTTATCACCACTTATATCCGATCACCGCTATTAGGCATTTCGAAAAGCACATCGCCTTCCTTTTCTGTATGGTAGCAACAGCATCGATTGTACGTTCTGCAATTTCAACTCATGCAAATGATCAGAGTGTTTTCATTGAAAAAATGAAACTTATAGCATAAACTCACTTGCAAAAACTTCAGAATTTTTCTAAATTTTTCTGAAAATATGATTCTCGATTGTGAATGATAAAATATTGACGGGCGTATTGCACTAGATGTTCCACTGAAATGAATACTCATCATGAAAGAGGAAACAAGGCTAGATGTGTGATTTTGCATGAACATAATGTTGACTCTTTCATGCGGAAGAAAACAGCTTTGAAAATTTTGCAGCGAAGTATGATGTAAAGTAAACATAAATTGATACGTCACTTAAAAAGCACGATTGCCTATTTGAAACGTAGTGACCCTTTCATGGCGAATACCCTCAATTGCAGCATGTTATAATACCTCAAGCACTTGTTTATTTATTTTTTTAAAGTATATTTGACGAGAATAGTCAAGGGGTAATCAAATTGATATTAAAGGCTGACCATCACAATGATGCATTTTGAACATATTAATTGCCACAATGAATAGTTTGCCTAGAAAGGTGTCAAGATGGGGCAGTAGAAATAATGTTGTTTGGTATCAGCTTAATCGGACATCACAAAAACAAGGAATATTATTTACGAGCGAGGGACTGGCGTTGAAAAATTTGCAGCGAGAGTGAGTGAGGAACTTACAGAGTTAGAGAGAAAAAAAAACAATACATGCCCATTTTGCTTTCAATGAAAAGGCGATTCTGATGACTGCATGAACCTAACTAATGCGTTCCTCAATCATTTGTCAATAGATTTAGATAGACCAAAGTATGTCGCCATTTTATGGCACATTAAAATAACTGCTCGTAAAATCGCTTTGTCAATAAAACTTTGGCACCAAAAAAAAAAAAAAAAATTACCTATGCGAAAGCGCTGAGGTGAGGGAAGCGCTTGGTTAGTTTTTGCTCGTTAAGCCTGGATTTAATCCATTCAATGGGAAGGCAATCAACTCCATGTGCTTCTGCTTCTGCGATAAGCCATTTCAACAGTTCTACTTCTGCTTCACTCTGCAATAATATCTCGCAATTCAAATCTTCATTACTAACCTTGTCATGATGACTGTCGATGCGAAAAAATGTGTTGGTATCATCGTATATTTCATTCGAAACGTTGCTAAATCTTATTGCTTCAGTCGATCATTTTCCTTCCCAGCATTTTCGGCACTGATATCGAAAAACGAACGGGAAGAGGACCAAACGAATTGTTTATCGCTTGTGATCGTAGTGCAGCTTCAAAATCACTTCCATTGTCGTGCTCATTAGACTACAATTTATCAAGATTCTAAATTGCCGCACAAGATCCATAGTAGTCATCGTATAACCGGACAGCTCTTTGAAAATCATGGAATTTTGGCTATGATCCGGCATGAAAAATCCTGTTACCATGTCTGCGGAGCCAGCTTACTAACCATGACGATTACTGAGAAATTCATCAGTTACGAGCATGTGCACAATCAAATATTCATAGACAGGCGGAAGTAAGGTGGGGTGTTTTCTGAATAAAATACGTTTTTTTCTGTTTATTACTTTCCGTTTGCAACATTTGCAGTGCCTCCAGTACATTCATCGTTTCGGCATTTCATCACCACCAAGAGGTGGAAGAAAGCATGCTATACCTTACGTCACATCAATATTTCTTCACCTAATCCAGCAATCGCGATGCACCCGGCTAGAAAAGAACACTAAAAAATGCATAAGAAAATTTGGTAATTTTGAATATACTTAAGAATCCGTTCTCAGAAAACACTGATAACAAGCCAGAAGCAATCCTCGTCGCGCAATCTTACCTAAGTGTATTCGCTTCGCGTCGACCACTGAAAGAAAAATTATACGCAAAATCATTTCATCGAAATGTGCCTTCTTCATCATTTCTAGAGGCAATTCAATGCGAACCATAAATACGCAAAGCGTTGCGTGTTGTTTTCAGATTTTATTGCAAAGTGAATAAGGGCATTTGGATAATTACACTACCGCGACAATCGCCTAATGGCAGCTGCGTTAGTTGCAAGAAGAGATAAAGTGTTCGCAGCCGTGTCGCTCGTTGACAGATATAAATAAATTTTCATACAAAAACTGAGTTACTTCTACCAGTCGTAACACATGACTAATTTATTCGTTGTAATATAGCACCACTTTGTATAAAATCCGTTTTTTTTCCACATCGACGCATAATCTGGCACAGTGCAGTATAACTTTCTAGCACACTATAACACAGGCATACACTCTGGTAGATTTGTCGAATGAATTACACATCGATGTTATAATGGCTCTAATGTGTGAGATCGTTGAAATCACACGTTGAGAGCTTCGGTATCGAAGCAATAATGAAAATATTGATTCGAATGGTCTGTTAAATATGCGTTCATGATCGTTTTTTTTAGGTAATCATATAGTTAGTGCAAATACGCAAAGCGTCCACACTTACTGCAGCGATAGCTGATAATATATCGGCATCAAGTGGCATTGCCGAGCCCTCAGATCTCTTCAGCATGATTCCTCTGCAGGCAGGTGCGAATGAAAATTTCCTATAAATGTGAAAATGAGCGATGTTAAGTTCATGAGCGATCATAAAAGCCGATTGATTTGTGTCTTAGAAGATTTTTTTCCGTTGAATAAAATTACTCCAAAGCAAATATATGCTACGTTCCTTTATAACTAGCTCATTGTCCCTCATAAAGTGACAGCCACAGTTTTTGCAAACAGTTGAAATATTTCTCGGTCGAAGTGTTATAGTTATCAGAAATTGTTTAAAATTTCTCGTTGTAATGCAGCCGTCTCTATCAATACCACTCGTATAAGAAAAATCGTTGATTTTTGGTTAATTAATTGAATATTTGAAAAAAATTTTATAAAAGTAGTATCTTTTCCTAAGAATCACAGTCATATGAAGTCTTTTCTCGAAACGCACCTAAATTTTGTCATGTTAAGCATTCTGCGCCGAGGTTAGAAGCTCGCTCCCACCGTGGTGTGATTTTTTATGTTCGAAAAAAATTGTAACAAAAACATTTACGCTAAATTGAAATTTATCACATTAGCTGGCGTAAATTCATTTTTTAGAGTATGCGATGTATCATAACGAATTCGGCGCCTCTAATCTACAACTTTGATAAATCCATATAGGACGTAGTTTATCAGTAATTCTTAAGCATTGATCATAAAAATCAATTCATATTTTTGCAAAGTTTATTCCCTTACAAATGACGAATTATAAATCAACGAATAAATGGCGTTTCATCATTGGCTAATGGAATCTCTAGACGGAATTTTCTGTTTGTTTTAATAAGAAATATGGAGAAAAAGTAACATTGCTCAAAAAATTTTCTTCTTCTCACCTTCATAAGCTGGTAAGCTGGATTCTTTTGTGACGGATCTACTTCCATCTTGCACCTCATCGTCCACCCCTTTCTCAGTTCTTTCAGGCTTAGGCACTATTGTAAATAGGTGTGCAAAAAATTGAGCAACGGAATTTTTAGGACATTGTATTTCTCTCAAAACACTTATAATCACTATGAAATTTTGTATCGGTTGTAGCAACGAATCACTCATCTTTTCAGAAGGTAAAAATGAATCCACAAGAAATTTGCCATTGAAAAAATACGATAATACTGACAAGTATTAATCTTCTTCTATACACGTTTTAACACAACTGGGTTTTATATAATCACTGGATTTTATTAGCCAATTGAGCACATTTACGTCGGTAAGCTCATCTTAGGGTGCTCTTATGAATTTTTTTCCAAATCCTGCAAAAGAATTTCTGATTAACAGGCTTTTTTTTGGGAAATGAAATACTCTCGCAATAAAATCGTTATGGAAAAAGAGCTCGAGCAACTTCATTGAGGCGTAAGTCACGAAAGGATAATGCCTCAGTAGCAACAAGTCGTAATCATGAATCTTGTTGGATTACTGAGAGGCCAAGCACTAGCAGAAGTCATTAATTGCATCAAAATTAGAAAATCAATTGTCGCTGTCTGTAGAAGACGTTTTCGAGAGCATTTCAATGTTGCATAATTAAAAAATCAACAGCAACTCGACTGCTTTCAAACAACAGCATTTTCTTTTGCATTACACTGCAAACGCGCTGTAATATCATTCTGTTCATTCGCTCACTTATGCATCTTTCTGTTTATAGATATGCA
>JAARMF010000485.1:61976-77773 GCA_022844705.1 Toxascaris leonina | reverse complement strand
AAAAATATATAATTGAAAGCGCAAAAAAACGAAACATATATATGTAATGCGAATACGTTTTGCTTATTTCGTAACCGCAACGTGCAGTTGATGAGTTCGTGATCGTTTTGCAGCTTATATGGAATCATCTGTACCACGAGAGCATGAAATACGTCATTCCATTATCTGCTCGTCTCCTTTGTGCTCAATTGATAGGTTCCTTTCTCGATAGAAGCAGCAATTTCAGACATGCCATAACTCATTTTACATCTTAAAAGTTCGTTGTGCTTATATGCTTCTAGGAGAATGACATTTTACTGTTGCTCGGAATGACATAGCAAGGATTGGGATCACCTCACACTTTGACAGTCATCACGAGTTTTGGAGAAAACATTAGGGATCGATTCTCCACAAGAGGTGATAAAATGTCCTCTGTGATATGATCTTTCAAGGAATCATCAATTTTCAAGAGATAAATAATAAATATTTGCATAGTTTTATTTTGCGGTGTCTGCAAAACTAGTGCACAGCAGGGAAGAAAAGCTCGAATGAGTACAATGAAATCTGTCAATATCACCGTCACTATTTTACAGCGAATATAATTTATCAGTGCGATTTATGCCCTCCTGAGGAACCCCAAGAAGCTTAAAGGAAATGTAAATGCAAATGTTTTGTCTACGAAAACGGAGGTGGCAGAAGAACGATCGAATATCTTAGTAAATGTTCGATTGATCTGCACCACGTGGAATATCTCTTATGTGAAACGCTTTAGCGGTTGGTTCTCATAAAAGCACTAGCTGCTAATGGTTGTGTGACGAAAACTAATATAAATAACAAAGGTGTTTTAATATTTGAGGAAGGTAAGCATGGCTTAATTCATCGGCATATTATTGCAGAGCAATATGTCGGCGACTACGAATTTCGATTCCCTTTCAGCAGGCTTTATTTCATTTNATAAACGAAAGACCAAAAGTTCTTTGGAAATTCCTCGATCCAAGAAGTTAGGTTTCTCTTCAATTTGCTAAATTTATATCGAATCATTCGTCATTCTTTGCCATCTGCCATTTATTTGTTGCAATTAATAATTCTCTGACTGCCACTACGTAATTCCTCAGTGCTGAAGAAATGTCTCAATAATCTCTTTCGAATATTCCCCAATATATACTGTTCAAGTTTCGCATATATCAAGCTAAATTTCACGCCCCTCATGCTACTATTCAATATGTTGAGCCATCATGAGACGATCCCAAAACGACAAATTATATACACCAAAGGAATATCACTATCACAGAAGAATCAAAAAATGCAGCTAAGGGCAAATATAAAAGAGGGACAAGACAAGAAGATTTGCAAATATTTTAGGTTAAAGGCTATAAATTTGCAAAGTTAGGACTTGCGAAGAACATATCTCGCAACGACAGTTTAGGGAGGTGTTAGGGTGAGGGGAGGAGGGAGAAAGCATCAGTACGGATGGACAGCCATAACTGCAACAGTGGCAACGATTTGGTCAATGATATTTACGAAAGGACTAGCTGTTGTGGTGCAAATAAATTGATCATTAAGGTAGTTGCCTTGAATGTGGCGGGAAATACCTGTGCCGTGTGCAGCAAATTTCACTGTCAGATTATGGACATGAGAGAGGGATAAGCAACCAGAATAATGAAATTTACTACGATAGGATTTGGAAATAAACGTTAGGTGAGTTAAATTTATTTCAAGAAGAGAATACTGAAGAAATTTTGCATATCATTTCTCTTCACGTGGTTGCGATAAGTGGAATTTACCTCGTAAAGGATATGGGCAAAAGGAAATTCGGAGGAGGAACGAACAGCATTGTTGTTGCGCATAAAGATATAGGCATTGAGGCAATTTAATGGAGCTTAACTTGAAAATCTTTCATCATTCCTACGTAGATTTATCTAAGAAATAACTCGCGAAAGCATCAGTGGAGTGAATCGAGATTCTCTCTATTGAAGTAAACAATTCTTTGAAAGGTACTTTGTGATACGATGACTATTCAGAAAAGGTTTTTTTTAATGAAAAAATTGCTTTAATCTATTTCAATGAANNNATTGCTTTAATCTATTTCAATGAACGTTTTTGGCTATTAGCTTATAAAAACTGTCAATAGAAGTGTAAAGAAACAAAAGTGGAACACCACAGAAGAGTGCTTCAGCAAATTGATTGCATTGATTATTTTGCTCGCGAATGATTTTATATGGAAAAATTTCAAAGATTTCTCTCAGCAAAAATTTTGTATTTGGTGTAATATTCGATAAAAATAATATTTGATAAAAATGAGAAATATTTGTAAAAATAGTATTTCGCTATTCGTTTATGCAATAAAATGCTGCATAAGAAGTACATCAAAATGCCACTACAATGAATTATGCAGCGCCTTTTTTTGCACAATTCTTGTAAATATGAAGCACATAATTGAGCATATCGCTAATGAGTTTATGCTAAAATTCAGTGTTAACCATCCGTATGAAGCTATATTTAACGCACCTGTAGTCAATTCATATAACGGCATTGTGATAAAAATTTCAATCGGCGCTTTTGTCGGGTGTTGTTTTCGACGTGGGGATATTCTTATTCGTTAGGAAAAAATGCTAGATTATTAGTTTAGCACTTTGTTCTCTAATAGTGGGAAGAAATATGTGACGAGAGGCGGAACCATATGTGCTTCCGCATCTCGCTCGTCTCATCAACCACATTCAGAAGCCAACAGCAAAAAGTGAAGTATATAGAATGTCTCCTCTTTGAACTAATGTGACGCACCATGGAAATTTCATATTGAAGTTTGATTTTTTTGCAACCGGGTCGATGCAGGATATGAAGCCGACCAATGTGAAATGCACGTGCACCTTTTCAATCTGTATCTTAAAGTTGTTTTTCAGAGTTGATGGAATAATCTGAATTCCAATATAGAATGCTTGCTAAGAATTTTTGTCATTCTGCTCATCAAAACCTATTGCCTTGACTTCAATGCTTCGCCGATCGGAATTATGCAACAAACAGACACATACATGCACAGGCAGAACATGCGATGGTGCTTTTTTGCTATGCAAAATTGCAGAAATGTACAAAAAGAAAGAACTCAGCTAAGAACGGCGACCATCACGAGGAAGTTTGGGCAAGAATCACACATGTGATGAGATCGATTCGATACGCCTACATCCTCTGATGATATTTTGTGAAGATTTTGTTGCTTCTCGCAGGGAGTTTTTTCATTTCGACACAAATCTTTTCTCTTTTTCGATGTAGTCGAAGACTGCCTCTGGATGCATTAGGGATTATTCTATTATCACTTGTGCGGCATTCATCGAGTAATGTTGTGGATATGCTTTTAGCTTGATTCAACCTATGAAAAGCATCCTTCATAGCATTTGTTCTATGAGATTATGCGACGATTTTTGTACCCTTATATCGGAATCAACTCCATTTTTCTAAGCCAATCCATAGATTTAATGAGCGATGTATTGATCTCGGTCTTCTAAAAAAACGTCAAGAAAATTATAGCTGAACATCCAAAGGAATAAATGTGCTTCACACCATATAAAAATTCTCGTCAATTGCAAGTACAAACGTCCGAAATTTGAACCGATATAAGGCACAAACAGACTTTCCTTATTTTCATACGATCAAATAAGGGAAAGCTTAGGGAGTTTGGCTTTACGCCTACTTTTTACTGTTTTCTTTAATACTCGAAAGTAGACGAATATTTGCTGGAATGTGCTTTGCGAATTTGCATTCGTTGGGCACTATATGACTGACTATACCGTGTTTCTTTTCGCAACTGTGCGTATTATCCTTACTTGTCATGGCCATTTAATATATTCTACCTATATGCATCAACACGATTTCCACTCGGTCGTCACTGTAATCTCAGTTTAAAAATCGATTTTGAAAAGATTTAAATAGATCGTGTATTAGAAAAATACATCCCATGGCAAGTTTCATATCGACTCATCATGTATGTTTGAAAGAACTTTTACATATCGAAGGATTCTTTAAAAATTTGCATTTGTTCATTGATCCATCGAATTTTCATTTGTAAAGAAATCGAGCCATGGAAAGAGATAATTTGAAGAAAATCTTTATAACCGGTTGGGTCACTTGAAATATGAATAAATTAATATGTATTCTTTATTATTTGTTAGCTCATGTCCATTTTTTCATCAATTCTTCGATTTAAACAGCTGGAAAGATTATTGCTGATCTCATGTGAAATTTCATTTATTTCCTCATTATAGGGATAATAGACCACGAGTTGCTCTGATATTGCATCAAAGCTTTCAGTCATCACTCAGGTTACTCATTTCTTTTGCATGGTGCTTTATCGATCTCTGATCCCTTATTAGTTTTATACGTTTCGTACATACAGCTGACTCTTCTAATATTGCCATGGGTAGCCACAGTAACTGTACTGATGCGGCATAACTTACTGTGCAGTTGTGTGCGAATATTCAGTATTTTTGATTGTATAGACCACGTGATAATGGAAAGCCGATATAGTTCAGTATGAATGCTTCACTTCACTTAAAAAGCTCCTTTCATCTCGATACTGCGGGAGGAGGGAAAGGGGTCGTCTTCGAAATTGCTCAAAATTATTCTTTCACTATTGAGAATTTTCGAATTTAGTCATTCAACAACTGACTATTCTTCATTAGCGAATATCTGAAATAAAGGAAATGCTATGTGAAATTTAGTCGACGACGGAGTCGAAGTATAGATTGCTTTATCAATAGATGAAGCATAACAGTTTTTCATTATAAAAGTAGTCTCATAACAATTTTTCATTATAAAAGTAGTCTATACGCTATATAGCTTGTTTATGCAGCTTAAATCAACCACAGACACATATCTTTAGTGTTTCTCAGTTCGCTGATTTAGAAGAAAATAGTATACGGATATCTCGAAAATCCAACGTTGATTGATCTGTGCTTGAACGCAAGATATGCTTGAAATCTTCGTCGACCAAACATCGCTTGTACTTGATGGTCAAGATGACCATATTAACGAGAGTGGTCTCTTTTCGATGAACAACTTCATAATAGTGATAAGCAGGTGCAGGTGGAAGAGGAGAACAAGAATAAAAACGGATTCGCTGGGCAACCAAAGGATAGAAATAAAAGGGTCACTTAAAAAAGGCAAGGAGGAATTGAGAGGGGAGGAGGAGGGTGGGGAGAGAAAAAAACTATCAGCTACGTATAATTTGCAGATGAGCAAAATAAAGAGACGCAATGAATAAATGTAGATACAAGAAAGAGCACATGTGCGTATGAGTGCAAGATAGTAGAAGGACGACAAACAGGTAAAATTATTGCTTATAACAGTGAAAAAGCCAAGTTAATAATGTGCTTCATATGGAACAATTGAAGCCGACTATGAACATTGCTAAGTCTCAAAATTTTTATCAGATCGTTGAGGTGAGAGTGGCAAAAGATATTTCAAGCTCTCAAAGATAGATGCTGCACTGGCAATCATACAACCAAATTCTCGAGCCAAGTCATCGATTATCACTTTTTGTTGAAGGTGTAGTTTTGTTGCAGTGATTATTAGCACCCGCGAACCTGTTATGCCATGCTGCGATAGTTGAGATACTGAAAATTGAAATTATAGAGCCATAAGAACAGAAAGATTTGCTTGCGTGGGAGTGGAAGCAAGTTGCTTTTTCCACATGAATGTTTTTTCTGCATTTCTACTAAATACAATTCACTATCTTTTTCTCTTCATTACGATTAACTTCAGCTGCCTATTAACTTATCCTATATTCTTTCCTGTTGTATACTTGCTCCACAGTAAAAAAGTATACAACGTAACTTGAGTAAATATGCTTCGACCACTGAAGTCGATTTGAGTTCTTGCGATAAAATCACTTTCAGTGCGCAATTACCCACTGATTTATTGAGAGGCATATGCTCACCCACATCGATGTTCACATTTTGTGTCATATTTTTATTCCAATCGAGAAAAAGAGCATTTAATTTTTCTTTTGACGAAACGAACTCTAGATCAATACTTAAATTTAAATTTTTACTGATTTTATGTGCCGCTTCGACAACGCCGATAGCAAGAGCACTATGAATGTTTCTTTTAAAAAAACGGGATTCTAGCAAGATTTACTACGTCGATAAATCAACTCAACAATTCACTTCCTCGATTAAATGCAGATTTGTTCGCATTTTGTTTCTACAGCATTAGACTTCTTAAGAAAATTGCAATCATGTGAATTGCATGCATTTCATTTAACGATCGTAAAACCACTCTTAACTACCTCTATTAAATGTCGCTTGCATGAGTGCTGCGCTCTTATAAGGCAATCCTATCACGCTCAACCACTCCACTTATTTACTCTTATAGTTTTCAGTGAGAAATTATCCTTTACGAAGCTTTTGTTGCTAGTAATCGGAAGAATATAACTCTCTCTGGAGTAATTTTATTGCATTAAATGAAGACTCATTGTTAAATAAGCTTATCGTGATACCAATAAAGAAATTCTCTATGCAATTTTATCGATCATTGTGACTATCGATGCGATATACAAGCATATCGGAATAGAAGGCACAATATACGTCCTCTGCAATTTCGTCGGTCATCTCGACTAGTTTTAAAAGCCATTCGCTAATGCGGTCACGTTCAAGGTGTTCTTCGTCACTCTAGTATTTTCGATTCTTCTTTCCACTTCAACTCCTCATTGTTTGAGGGATCTTGAGTATATTGATGCTAAAAGAATTCACACGCTAATAGCATCGTTACATAATGTTCATAGAGCTTTATATTGGCTCAGACTTGACAGGTGAATTGTTCACACCTTGAATGAGCCTTCTCAGCGTATTTGTGAGAAAATTGCATTCATTGGCACAATGTTCCCTCACCTCACCACACATACGCAAATAACCTTTCAAACATAGTTTTCACGTAAACATCAATGTTTCAATCTAACCATTACTGCGTTGAGGTGCTTTTCTCTCTTTTGGTCGATACGCAAAGCTTCGATCAAAAGATAACCCCTCACGCCTTCTACCATCGGATCGCTTTGTTTGGATCCTCCGATATTTATCGAAAATTCTTGCACCAACAATATTCTTGTATTGCTCATATAACAAATTTGGTTGTTAATTTACGGATATTGAAGGGAGATATATTTCGGCAAAAATATTCCTATAACCTTACAGGCATAATGGAGAAGGGGGGAGGAGGGGGCAACAGTTGATAACCGATTTCGGTTCTATCCGGAAGAAAAGGCAACAAATTTTCGAGGTCGCCGATTTCTAGTTGAGATTATGGAGGACGAAGTTCAAAAAATATTATTATTTTGATACATATGAAAATGGATTTGCAAGGTGATCACATAGCAGGTTTGGGAGTCCTTAGCAATTTTCGCTCTCAACTTTGAATTAAAAAGTTCTCTGCTGAAGAAATTCCCATTGCCAAATCCTTTATTTATTTATTCGAACTTTTCTTTATTTCTTCATGAAAGCATCGCTGCTTTTCCAACGGTAACTCAGATAGCACATATCAAATTGCCAACAGCTTTCCTGAAAAATCAATTGTTTGCTAATTTAGTGCATTCGCTTATGCGACTGAAAAATGCTTATCTCTCTTAAAAGCACTTTCCCTCTATTTTTATTTCCAACATATTTCTTTATTCTGCAATTTTTTGCTATTTTCTTCATTTATGAATGAATAATTCTGAAATATTTCCCTCGGTAATTGTTATAGAATAGTTGTGCAATAAGAGAATATTTTTGCTTTGGGAATGAATTTTTTTTTTTTTCCGAAAAGCAGCGAAATATTTGCAAATAAATCAGCTATAAAAACTGAGAAAATAATAATATTTAACGTTCAAATCGCACTAAAATTTCACTCGCTTGTTTAATATAATTTTGATTTCATTACAATGATAATTTGCAGTCCATATTTTGCAAACGTAAGATTAAAAATTGCGAAAGTCATAATTTATATAAGCAAAGAAATCTTACTTACATTGAATTTGCCTATATTTTTTCACTTATACTGGCATCGATTGGCATACCGATATATTAAACCAGTTTTGCTTGTGATATTCGATGTATTTGCTTCTGCTTATAGCTTCACATATTGCAGTCATTTCGCATACATATTTCTTTGCGCTTTCACGATTCGTATGATGTCAATTGGAATGGATTTTTTGATGTGATGACTATTTCTTTACTATTTACTTGTGCTATTTGTCTATAACTTTTATAGTGTTTCACTTTTTCGCTGACTTAATAATGCTATTCGAATAAGCATAAATAAACGAATGTTGACTGCTTCGGCATATGCTTAAAGCTTATTTCTATGAATTGAAAAAATTTATTGTCCAATTGCACTCGCCAACAAAATGACCTCTTCTAGAGTTTATAAAAGTCACTTGCTGAATCGAAAAGTCATGCTGAAATTTTTTGAGAGAGAGGAAATTCTTTCTTTTAAGGATCAGTTACTTTTCTTCAGCAAAGATTTGTATCTCGTCTTGTTACTGCCTCGAAACGACTTCATCAATTGTCGATAGTACTCATTTCAAGTTCCTTCGGATACCAAAGTACTGTATAGATCACTAATTTGCAAGCTTAGTGAAGGCGGGATGATGGCAACGAATATAGAATATGAGGGCTTTGAGAGAAAGTGGTCGTCACGAGGAGACTAAGCGGTTAAGCGGCCCATTTACCCTAGCTGAATCCCATCGCCCCATTCAGTAGCGCACATCCCATCAAACATTTTCATGTCGGAATAAATAAATGAAGTCGACACTCATTCTCTCAAAAAACGGAACCTTTTGCTATCATCAGAAACCCCCAGCGAAATGCTACCCACATTTTATTTGTAATCCATCAGTCTGAAATTTTGAGGGAAAACAACGTTCTTTTCGCTCAATTAAAACGGTCGTTTCTCATTATAATTTCGGTAATTTTTGCTTCATTTTGCCTTGGTGTTTACAGAATGCACCGAATGTTGTCGACGTTGGCAGCTGCGTTAAGAAATTTCGATAGTTTGGAACCGAACCGTTGTGTTTTTGTTGAAATGTCGATGTCTTTGCACCATGCTTCTTGTTAATGAGTTGAATTAAATGTTAGCCTTCTCTATTAGATCATTACCGTCAGGTGTTGCTTAAATCAGGCTTGAAATGCAGTTATAATGAGGCGTTTTGCACGTTCGTTGAATTGACATTTCTAATTATTAAAATGCAATTCAATTATAAAGTGAGCAAAGTTATGTGGTGGGAATTGAAAGGCTTCGAGTGTAACTCTATAGTGTCGCTGCGTTCGTTCATCATCCCATTAGGGTGCTATTAGTTCTTTTTTTTCTCGATGTGTACTCTTCGGCAATGTCGAAAAGTGATGCATTAAGCCGGATCTACATGAAATCGGCAATGCCTCGACGAGTTCTTTCAAATGGCGAATGTTTTTCAACTATTCAGCACTAAATTGTTCCTCTGAAGAGACAAGGAAGTTGGCACAAAAAAAGTTTCAGCTATTAAACTACTCGGAGGATTTTTTTTTTGAAGGCAATAGCTGGAGGAGATGGGTGATGAGGGAAAACAATTGAGTGGAAAGGAAACGAGAATGATTGGAAGAAAATATGAACCTCTGAGAAAAGATGATTTATGACACAAACTAGTAATAAAGCAAAAATGCGCTGTGCAATTTTTCACTCTTCACATTTCACTACCTATTTCATAGTGAAAAATTTATGATTAATAACAAACGAACCATTATGAATCGCATTGATTTACTCGCCGACGAGCTCATATTTTTTTGTCTAAAAATTAGAGATAAATTTTACTCGGCGAAGCAAATATTTTTCAATTATTCTTACAGGAAATTGTTAGTTGAGATCATCAATTGAACGAGAAACTCTTTTTATTGATGGAAAAATAAATACTCCGTAGGTAATCGAAAAGGGCTTACAAAGGCCTATAAAGGCTTACGAAGGCTTACAAATTCAAAATGTTGCTATTTACCTCTCATATATTTTTCGCCATAAGAAAATCGACAAGGTATAAACAAAATATCATGAATGTGTGAAATTTTGGCGAATGTTGTTTATTTTGTGATCGTCTAGTGTGAAGCAATATTGCTGCTTATTATTGCCGTAATTATTATAAACTGACACGCAATCTCATTGTGCAAGCTTCCGCCACTCTTGATTAACTATTTGTTTGGTTTACATTCAAATAAATAATCAACTGATCCGTCATTTTTTTGAGAACTGAAGTAATTTTTGAAGCGAATTTTCAGAAAAAACACTCAGTTTTATTCATTCTCATATTTAATTCATCAAAATTTTCATTAAAAATATGATTGCTAAAAGCGGAAAATGATGGTTCAAAAACACGTTTGCTAAAATTTGAGTTATTTCACGAAAAGCATACTGTGTATATTTTATTCTGGATCATTATAATTAAGACTACGCTAGGAAGGGGTCATAATATCTTGATTCACTTTCAGCAAAAATACGTTGAGAATATTCCTGGCAACGTTTCTTAGTTTCGCACAGAATATTCAGTTCACATATTAAAGAAAACCGAAATTAATGAATAGATCAGTGAAACAAATTCGAACCATTGACATCATCAAATATATTAATGGAAACATCAACTTTCCGAACGTTTTTGCTCCTTCTCGCTAAACGTACTCGCATACTTTGGTACGTTCACCCGCTTCGGGCCTAGAAACAAATAAATAAATAGAAAAATAAAAGGAACAAATAAATCAATAAATAAATAAAAATACAGCAGATAATATTGCAGCATATTTTGTTCCGTCAATCATCTTATAGCAATTCATTTAGAAATTCTTACCATATAGTTGCCTTAGCGCACCAAGTTTCCATTATATGTTTTATGCCGATAATCTATTCGCTCGCTGATAAATCATTACATACCGACCGCACTACAACCGATTGCTAAGTTCGCTCCTTTTATTTTAATTCCCACAAAATTTACATATTTAATATTACGTCAGCTTAATGTAGCTCAATCTAATTGTGCATTCAACCATATCAATCAAATCTGCATATTTTCAATACCGAGCTGCAGCTTTCGATTGCTTTCATCAGTTTTAATATGTCGTCATCAATAGATTTATACTTAAATAAACAGATTTCTCTAATTTGAAGATTATTTCTGCATGCCAAATTATTAACTCTCCATTGTTGAATCCCTATCAGTTTTATATTCTAAAATGTCACATTTTTCATCAAAAGTTTCTGCGTACCTTCGCAGATTTCTGCTTAGGAAACATATCGCCTCTCCCTATATGCATGTTTTTGTGTTTTCCAACCTCATCGTTTATTTTCTCTTCGGCTAAGTGTAGTGAGCCATTACGAAATTCGATGACTATAATTTGTCGATCCATTGGCGACGTGTCAACCAACATTTACATCGCCATATCAAATTTGAAAGCAGTTAGAAGTATTTAGATCTGCTCAATATTTGCATGCGCTCTGCATGCAGTCAATTCAAATTATTTAGCATTCAAGTTCCGAACAAGTGCAAACTGCACCGAACAATGCGATATGATATGCGTTTTTGTGTTCCATTTACCCGAATAACCGGTTTCAGAGGTTACGCAACAATCATCCGAGAAATATGACAAGTAACGGATGCAAATTTTAATTACTGATATAAACCTTCTCATTTCAACATGGTTTATCGTGTACCTACCAAGTTTAATAGCTCTATCTTAAACAATTCTCCATTTCAAACCATCAGGCTAATAGGCAAACAAAAAGATGCACGCACGAATGTAGATTGAGATTAGTCGCAAAAACTATCTTGCATTAGCGCCGATCAGCAAACGAAATTCGCAGAAACATCTCAAGAGTAGTTCATCATTTTAACGTAGTGAAATCTGCTCGAAATTTCATATCATATGTTTGTGTAAAATGTTTCGCAAAAGCTTCACTTATGAATTTTTTTCTTTTGCAGAAGATTTATGAAAGCGTTATAATTGCTTAAAATATTTTCGCATTATTCTATAGAATTCTACATTTATAAATAAAGATTTCGATGTCATTAACATCACTAAAAACATTATGATGCCATTTATTTTTTTTTGCCAAAAGTGCCTCTACTTCTTCAAAAAAATGTGTCCTGAAAAAATTCAGTCTTCATTGCTTGTTTCTTAGTATGATTGCATCAGATATTCATGCATAGGAGGCATCATTATGGACAATTATATGAAAATTATCTTTTCTACTCATCTTTATGTCGAGTAAATAAGAATCTCTCAAAGATTGGCTCTCACGAAAAATCAAAATGACAATAAAATCGCATCTGAAAACGCTCGACTATATGGTTATGTAAAATGCGAAAGCATCGTGGATCAAAGTTGTGCTGAAATATTTCTGCCATTTTCGATTAGCCTAATGATACTCTCAGTAATAGAAGGTGATGTAATATCACCCTCGTAATTCATTCATTTGTAATTCATTTATCATCTTCATAATTCATTTATTTCCGAATTTAATCAATAAATAATGAAAATCAAAAGAGAATAACTAAACAATTAAAAGTATCATCAGTCCAATTTCTCATCAAAATCATCTTCATTACTTTTTCTTATCATTAAAAGCAATGAGATGGTTCCTGTATATGTCATTTGCCAACATATAATTGTCAGTTNAATAATTAAAAGTATCATCAGTCCAATTTCTCATCAAAATCATCTTCATTACTTTTTCTTATCATAAAATTTGATTGGGTGAATATGAAAAAGATCAGTACATTGCAACGATGAAATCGACGAAAATTTTGCTGTTATATTTGCAGAATGGGATAATTTTGCATATTCCCGCAAATAAGTGTATAGCAAAATTATGCAGTCGAAGTTTTCGAGATTGAAGAATAAATATCTCATCGTGAGTTTGCCTGTATTTCTTGTAATGCTTGAAGATAAATGCATAAATGAAATTGAAACTCTTGCTGACTGCTCAAATTTTTTTTAACTACTTGAGATCGAAGAACAATTCGTGCGAAACATGCATTTTTTGCAACTTTAGTTATAGCCATTCATAAAAGAGTGTGGAATGAGTGCATTTTGCCGCTGATAGGTTTGCATGATCGACGTGTGATAAATCAAAACAAAATGTGGAGCTGCAATCGAGTTAAAAGCAAATGAAGGAAGTTGGCACAATTTATAAGAGAGTTCTCTTGATGTGTTGATTTGCTCGTAGCCATTAAAAATTTCCGACATCGCCCACAATTTTTTCATTTATGCCGATTCGGTTTTTCAGGTTGCACTGAATTATTGAAGCAGAGCACAAATTGAATGCGGTTAGCTGAGAATGCTGTATACGTATTTCAGTGAAAAATATTTCCTTAGTCGACTGCTTCGTTAGCATTTATTTTTTTATCTTCGAGAAATATGATATTAACGAAAGCATTCAACAAAATGGTTCATCTGTCACCTTTGAAAAGAACTTTTTCGTTTTTCGTCGCAAAAAACATCGGTAAAAATATCAGAGCCAATTGTTAGATAAAGTGATAAATCAGATGCTTGTCACATATTACTTTGTGGTACCCTTTAGTATATCCGTCTGAAATTGATCTTGACAAAGTGATTGATGAAATCCTCCAGAGTTCTCCAAAATCCATTCCCGTTTCCTCTCCGTTTCATATCAAATAAAAGTGGATACTTCAAAGAGGACAACGTAGCGTTCGCTATTCTGTTTTATAATTTATGAAAAAACTGCAGCTTTCATGCATAATAGATGAGAGATAGTGTGGTTCAGCAGGCATTTCGATAAAAGGGACAGCAATTTGTCACCTCCTCCATCCGATACCTTTTCGGGAGGCTTCATTCCCACTTCAGCGCATGTTCACCAAAAAATTCTAAATAATTACTGTCGCGCTTTTTAACCCAGAAGCATGAGAGGTGGAAATTGATTGGCAAATGTATAAATCAGTTTACAAACTGCTGTTCTATATACATCTTGCACACTGTAGTAAGTAAATGAATAAATAAAATATTTGCGCCTTATTGTTATTTTGTTCATTTATTTCTTAGTTTACTTATTTATTTACTTATTATTTACCTATTTATCCTTCTATTTATCCATTTCCGTATTTGTTTTGACTACTCGTAACGACGAAGTGTGAGGAATCTCAAATAATATGTTCACCACGTTAAATCAAAAACAGAGTCATTTCACAATAGCCGTATTCTCCGTTAGTGCAGTGGCCACCAGTGAGAGCTCCGAAGTTCTAATCTCATTAACCAGGTTCAGCTATCGTCTCAAATGTCAAACCCAGGCGCTATTAAAGCAAATACTCTTATAAGTAAAAACTAACAATTTGCGCATGGAATTGTAATATTTTTCGATTGTCCTGCTTCCGTATTTTTAACGTGCTCTTCATGACAACTTTCATGCATCGGTCTAATTATCGTTGAGGTCATGACTCCACTGATTACCCTCCGTTACAACAATTTCGGTAAATCGGTTGGCATTGAATTTTTTGATGCCTGCAGATCGAAACTGATGATCTCATCTGTGACAGTGACTACCACTGCCATGAGCTAAACGGAGATGAAAGCGTGAACAATTCTTCAAAAAGCAAAATAAATAAAGTTGACGATAAAAATCGCTCCTCACAATTCCTTTCTATTAAAAACAAATGCCTGTATTATGTTATTCGAGGTATTTACCTGAGAATATGACGATAACGATCAATTTCTGCTGAGTTCGAAAAATTTCCTCGAATATTATTTTATTTCATCGCATTAATGAAGTAATTGACGTCAAGCAGCTAATACAAGAAATGCAGTGAAGTGCATAAGCATCTTATGATATGCTGCAATTATTACGCTTCATTTCAATGATTGCTTATATTTATATGCGATATTGCTTATTGTCAGATGTAATCGATGCATAACTCCCTATTATATTCCTTTGCATAAATGGCTTTAGACATATCACATTTTGAGGTACCGATGGGCGGCTCCTTTCGGAATCTTGCACCTCTATATGAGGATTCGTCTTAGTGACAATCTCATAGGTATTCGATGATAAATACGTATACCTAGGTTGCCCTTTTTTGACATTTTGTTTGCCTTTATGCGGAATTTTCTCACGACGGGCAAGACGACGCTATGGCTCTTGTGTGCATTTGTGTACACATGTCCATTTGCGCTGCTGTACTTTGGTTTGGCGACTCATCTAACTAGCTTACTGGTGAATACGAGAAGCAGGAATCAATGCTTTCAATCTAGATGTCAATTTTATCGTTGCATCTAAATATTCGTGCCAAGTTCCGCACTAAATCCTCTACTGACTGTTGCAAATCACTTAAGTTTGCGTACATCTTTTGTAGCACGTAGGAGCGGATAAAATATATTGTGGATTTTTGGGTTTAATTTTTGAACAACCGATTTGTTATTCATATAATTATCTGTGACCTTCATAACCCTCATCCATTTGGATTGCATCGCCAAACACATCATCTCCTTGCGCTTCTTTTGCCTCTTCTCATTTTATGTATTACTTCTTTGCGAGTCTATTTTCGGGTCTTGTTAGTAATATTTTTGCTTGTTTCCTTGAAATCTCCGAGATACTGATACGTCGCTATGTTATGGTTTCTTTTTAAAAATGATTTAGACATGTAAACAGCATTCAGCCATTATTTGTAAATAGCGTATATAAATAAACCCGCATTTCCTATGCGATTTATTTCAAATTAGTAAAAAGACTTTCATAATGATTTTTGCTTTTTCTAATGTAAGAGTGCTGTCATCAGTTGTACTTGACAAAGAATCAACGACGTCGGCAGGATGTGTGATTTTTGTATTCGC
>JAARMF010000485.1:46240-61628 GCA_022844705.1 Toxascaris leonina | reverse complement strand
TTTTTTTTTTTTTGCGAAACTTAGCTTTCGCTTAAAGTGGTGCATCACTCGTTCGCTCAATATTCATTGTTTTTTCAAGAACTTTTCCATGAAAAACCATTTGTCACATCATTTTTATTTTGTGTTTGAAAATTGAAATTGAGCCTTTCTTTAGGTAATATACTCCAACTGAAATTTACTATTTTTGCCGTCAATCGTCGCACTCATCATGTAGAATTGATTGACTAGTGAGGTTTTCAATTACCCAACCAAGCTTAACGGATATTCAAAAATATGGCTTCAATAATTTTTTGTCACTCTATCTTTCTGATTCATAGAAACATTTTAAAAAAATATTATATGAGTGAAAAATGGCGATAATAACTAAAAACAATAAATTATGTGCAAATTGCGTACGATAAATCATCTCGTCTCTTCACATTATTTCTATGCCTTTTATACCTTTTCACTCGTCATAGACATAAATATATTTCATTGTGCTGAATCAAAATTGAAGCCATCAAACAATGTTCGTTTCGTGCATACAACAAATAGTCAACAAAATAAATTTTCTCTCTATTCAAATTATGTTTCGATCGCAGTCATCGAGCAGCACTATCGATGAATTTGCACTAGAAGCATCCAATGTGGATATTTTATACTCTCATAGTAGTTGCACATTTGCAACGGTGATAACTTATTCAGAATGCAATAAACGATAAAATATGGGAAATGCCGAGCTGAATTCTCTCCTCCTATCACCACTCCGATAAACCTGCAAAACATTCAGTTTTCACAATTTAGTTGGTTTACAATCGGAAAAAAAAACAATGCGATTGGTTCCAAGATATGGGCAAAATTCGAATATACGCAATTTTTAGCTCATTTAAGCGCCATATTCCCTCAAATGTTCGTAGATGAAATTGAAAGCTATTCGAAAGTGCGGAAATTGGAAGTATGTTCGTTGTTACCGGAATTGGTGATTTCCTTTTTATTTGATCTTGATTTGAAGCTACCAAAAAGATGAATATACGTACACGTGCCAGCACACTGAATTAGCATATGCAAATTTGCGAAACATATAAAGTATAGATTTTGTTCAATTTTTATTTTATAGCTTCTCTAGAATTTTCGTGTAAATATGCGGTTTAAAATTGCGCAAAATTTCGAAGATGCGCAATTTTTGGCTCATAAGGCTAAAAATTGCGTATCCTCTTCTAAGTTTCGAAAATTCTGAGTGAATTTCATCGTTTGTAGAATGAGCAATGAATCCTGTCTGGATATGAACGACGAATTATGGCGTTTTCGTAACGATCTTACCACACAACCAGCTGTAATGGCCATATTCGCATTAATGTACGCGACAGTGATCGTACTTGGCATATTCGGCAATCTCTGTGTTATTTTAGCGATCTCAAGGACAAGGTGAATCCTCGTTTCCATCTCTATACTCTTTTTTATTTTCTCTAATATTTTCCTCTGATGTGCATAAAAATCGGCATATTCATTGAGACTTGTCGTAGTTTCACATCAGCAAATAAATTTTCACTAAATTTCGAAACCATTCACTTTAGGATCATATAATTGTCGTAAATTCTTGATCACAGTTCAGGTGGTTAGAGTGTTGTTCAAGTTATTTGATTATCCAAGCTCGAGTGCCGAGCTCGACAAATGTCCCTTTATTCGTCGGTTGATACTTCATTCCATGGAAGTGATGAAAAATGCTCAAACAAAAGCTTTATCAACGATCATAAGTGATAAGATCACATATCACTTTCAAAAGATTTTCTAAATAAACAAACTATAAGCGGAAGAATGAGGCGAGGTTGCAATATTCGTGTACTTAGTAATAAATTTTATTGTAATTTAGGTCGTTACAAACGGTGCCAAATTTATTCATATTTTCATTGAGTTGTTCGGATGTGGTTGTATGTTGCATATCGGCCACAATCACACCAATAACTGCCTTCAAGAAGGAGTGGCTCTTCGGAGCTACACTTTGCTCGATAGCACCTTTCATTGCGGTTAGCTAAATATTTCCCCTCTTTTTGTCTCATATTTTAATTACATCGAAATAAAGCAGTTAATATGAAATTTTATCATACAGCTGGCAAACTTTCTACGAATGATCGGAAATGCGAACAAACTGCATCAGTAGAATATTTGTGTAATCTTGCGCATATTCAGAATTGGCAATCTTCCAAAAGGAAACATCACAGGAAATGTCATTCGTAAAGTATTTCATTGAGGGAAATGCAGATCTTTGAACATTACCGAGAGCATTACTTCCGATTGAATCACGCTCTTAGTAAACGTAAACAATCCACTAGCAATGGTGCATTTAAAAAATTTCTTCGACGCATCCGAGTGAGCCTTCAAGAGGAATCCAGACAATCACCTATTGCGAATCCACTATTTATGAATGGATGACTGCCCATTCCACCCCATTACTCATCTACAACAGACAGATCCGCATATGTTATTGATCCGTTGTCAATTTCAAACATCACATAAATATATTTAGTGTCTAGCAGCTGAAGAAGGGAACCAACCGAATAACAAACACTTTGCAAGCTCTTTTGTCGAATATTTTGATTTCAATTAGTGCAGTGGATAACATGATCTGAATCAGACTAAGTTTGCTTAGCGAGCTGTCAGAGCAAGATGTTTCTGACTGTTAATAGGCAGAAGCAAGTGAATGGAAATATTAGCAATGTGTTCCTCGCTGCATATCTTGTTGAATTTATTCCTTCCATTCCTCTATCAAACCCCTTCAATTGTTTACCAAATCCTTTCGACCCTCAACCAAGTTCTTCCAATCCTCTACTAAATTCTTTTAGTTCTTTACCAAACGCTGTCAATCTTATGCCTCTGTAACTCGACATCAACAAGAATATAAATTCCCTTATAGGCGGTGACCGCTTCCTGCTCATCTAGAATTGCATTCATTACCATAATTTCACGAAAATGGTGAAAAAGTTTTCTCATTGATCACCAAAAAATTCCTTTTCCATAAAAATTTTCTTTCTCTTTCAGGGGATTTCACTATGTTTTTCAACGTTTACTTTGACCGCCATATCAGTGGATCGATTTTTGCTTATTTGCTTTCCAATGAAAAAGGCATTAACAAAGTCACATGCACTTATTGTAATTGCGGTAACATTTTTTAAGCTAATTTATATTCGATTTATGTAATTTGTGTTCGTTTGTTCGAAAAATTCTTTTTGAATGGGAAATTTGTTTATGAAATAAATTTGTAATTTGAGAAAAAACTGAGAGAATTTTAATTGAAAATTTGAGTAAAATTCAACAAATGATTTATTGTGTATCCCAATATTCATTGCATTTTCTGAGGATCTTTTAAGCAGCGCACTGCAATGGAACGCTTTCATTCTCGCAAGAAGTTCTAGGAGGAGTTCTCATTGAATTTGGCAAGGAAATCAATTTTATTCTCCTCTTTGCCATTGAAGAATACCGATCTTTCTCGTTTTTATCCTTCAAATCATCGCATATTTCACTCTTTTCTTTGTTTTCTTTTCAATGACAGCATGAGTAATTCGATTTTCGAGATGAAATTTTTTCTCTCATCGTTTTTTTGGCTATTTGAATTTATTACTCTCTAAAGATAAGTGATTATCCAATAGCGATGAAATAAATAAAGCAAAATAAAAAATAAAACAAATGAATAATTAGTATTGAGTGATACGATGGGAATTATTTAAGGGGATTTGTACAATGGCCGCATGCCTTTCGGCACCAATAATGTTCAAGCAGCGTCTACAAACATTTGAAAATTTTTGTGGTAAATTCTGCACCGAGGATTGGGGAGCGGATCAAAGTGGAAGGCGTGTCTATGGTGCGGTGATGGTTGGTGTTCAATTTGCTGTACCGCTAACGATTATCGTCATTTGTTATACCGCGATAGCGGTAAAACTTGGTCAGGTACGTCTCGTCCCTTTATTTCCAGTAATCTATTGCTATTAGCTAAGCTGTTGCCGCGATTATTTTTCATTGTTTTTATTTTTGCTGTTGTTATTATTACTGTTATTATTATTGTTGGCATCATTATTGTTGCAAAAATGATTAGCTGGAATTTTGTAAGACGTTCTCAGCCGCAATTTCGTTGTTACTGTAGTGCTTTACAGGAAATTTTGCTGAATGAGGTGATGTGTGTGTCGGTCAAACACACATATGGGAAATGCCTGATCTCGACTATGTGTATTTCTTCTTACATATGAATCGAGACTTCATCATTCCATTTTACAACTTTATTATGAAAAATAGATGAAGTTAAATAAATGGGAAATTGTTCCAAGTAGTGTGCGAGAAAAAAAGTTTTGTGAGAATTTCTGAAATTTTCATGAAGCTAAAGAACAAATGCATTCGAAAGATCACGAAGAAAAAAATTGATACGGTTTAGTGACGATTTTACAGTGAATTGCGTTTTGAAATTGCCATAAGTTTCCCATCATTTCAGAAAATTGAATGCATCGCTTCATTTTGCACTTATTTCATTCATGACAAGCTAATTGGTGAAGCTATACTTAAATAAATGAATTAATAAATATAATTAATTTCAAATATTACGGACATTTGAATAAAAGCGTCTATGAGCTTATATATGCACTTGTTGAGCAAACAGTCGAGTTGATAAATAATCTCTGCAAAAGGAATATCATCGTGTAAACAGTTTATTTTTCATTGCAAACGACACAAAGTGATTTACAAATAAAATTTCAAAATTTTCAATATTGCCACCTCCGAAATTTTATTTCATAAACGCTGCAAACACTCTTTATCTTTCCAATATAAAATTTGACGTGAATAATATTTGAGGCAATCGTTGATAATCGACACTCTAAGCAATAACACTGAACTGAATGTTAAGCTTATCCTGATAGGTTATCTTCATATCGTTGCTAATCTGTATGAGATGAATATATTGAACAATAAATAGGCAGTAAGACATTCTGGATAAGGCGGCGATGATTTCTGGATCAATTTTGTTGAAATCGGGAACCGTGAGTCTTATTTTTCAGTGATTTGCGTGAAGAGTATACAATGAACAGCATTCCTTTGGCAGATAACGAGGTGATCGTCTTTCGACTATAAACGTATCCAATAGTTAACAAACGGCTAACAATTTTTAAGATGAGTGTTTAAGATAGAAACGACGTCATTATTCCATCGTGTTGATTATCCTAAAGTTTATTTCATTTCAGGGTATGCTAATAAGAGGGAAGAAAAGCAATTATGATTGGCAAGTTCAAATGACCGATCAGGTGAGTGGTTATGCTTCACTCATTAGCAGTCTTTTAAGCTTTGAATGCCTGCATTATGAATAAGCTGAGGAGATAAAGGTCTCAAATACAAAAGTCATAAATTTGATAAAAAAGCTTTTCATAAAGTTTTCTGTGGGAATTTACAAAAAGTTCGTCAATCAGTCTTGAAATATCCTTTAATGTAATTTTACGCCTCAATAATTTTTTTTTTTTACAGCAACGAGCAGCAGTACGAAGACGACAACGAACGAATCGAATGTTAATCTGTATGGTGGTGGCTTTTTCTGCTAGTTGGTTATGGAGTGTATTATTCAATGTATTACGTGATTACGATCGACTGCCCGAATGGATGAAAACTCAAGAATATCTCTATGGAATTGCAACACATTGCATTGCTATGACATCCACTGTAGGTATTTTCGATTTATGCGGCTATACTATTGATTGACAACAGCTAATTATCGATAATTGATAACCCTCTAGGTGTCAGAGGCAATTTAAAATTTTAGGTGCGAAATATCCTCTTGACTATCAACGAGCATTTCACATCGCTCATACATCTCGAATATTTACCTTGCCTGAATACCTTGGCTCATATACCTTGAATACCTGTGAGCTTGACCATTAAGCTCATATACATGAACTACAATCTCGTCCTAAAATCCAAGGTTCAAAAATGAAACGGTGTTGCATGATAATCTTAAAGTACGGAAAGAATGCGCAAATCATATAGTTGAGAGCAGAATTTTAGCTTCCTCCGACCGCAATGTGATGATACGTTTTCTGCCGATTTTTCAATATTCAAATAAATCATAAAAGCATTATTCCTAGAGATACGCATATAACTGCAAACTATCTATTCTAAACGCGGTGGAAATGTCACGGTCAATTAAATTTCCAATTTTGAGTTTGCTGCAAAAAAGCTCCAAATTTTTCAAAATTTTCAAATATTCGAAACAAAGGGTTTCGACTTGTGGCAAATAATTATGCCAATTAGGAGAATCATTATTGAAATTTTCTTTAATTTTCGCTGAAAGATGGAAAATAATGTTAAAGTTTTTCGGCTCTTAGCTGGTGAAGAAATTCTTCGAATATCGACTCAATTTTGCTGATTATCAAATAAATGCTCATGTATGATAGATATCGAAAAATTTGCACAAAACAAGCCTTCATTTGACCACAATAAGGTAAGATTTCAAAATGGCCAATAAACGGTTATATGATCGTTTGTCGCTCTTCTTCGACGAGATCCTTTGATGTGCATGGCGATAATTTTATTATTTGAAGTGTTATTAATCAGCTATTGTTTACTTCAATTTCAAAAATTCTTTCAACCTATCAAATATGTAAATAATAGTCGGAGAAATTTTGTGTTCACTTTGCTAATGACTTCACTATTTACAATCCTTTAGAATTCAAGAGTCAGCTACAGTACACTACGTATTTTATTTAGCGGTGCAATTCACATCTGCCAATGAATAAATAATCCCTCGCATTCCATTCGTAAATGATCCTGAATTTTTCAAACACTTTTCGTTGCGACATTTTCGAATGTTTAGAAACAAACCTGAGTCATCTTCACATTCAATTGTCACGATGAACAACGTTTTTGAACAATGCGGTTTATGAGGCAATCAATGAGACAAATAACTTTTTCAACTGATTTCCGCAAATTTCTTTGCTTATAAAGGCTTGATAGTTGCATCTTGCTAAGAATTTTGTTCAATAACGTTGATTTTTCTTTGAAAATCCGATTTGTCTAATACTTCCGGTTCAAAAACTTTTGTCATCGCATTGAAAGTTTTCGAGATGAGAATTTTCCGCTTTTAATGTAATCGCGTTCGCTTTTCCTAATTATTCACATGAAATCTTGCCTCTTCATGAATAAATAAAGAATCATGGCTCTTTAGATATTTGTTTCCTTTCATTGATATTGCAGCTTTAACCAATTTAACCAAATGTCCCAATATTGCATTTTCCACCATTTGGGAAAATATTACCCCAGCAAGAGTTGATTTTGTGGAATTAATGAAATAATAAATCAATTCCATTAAAAACTGAATTCAATTTCAACATTGTCGTATATTGAGGAGCTCTCCAATATTCTCGTGAAGTTCAATTGCTTTTTTCGCCGATCACTTCAAAATAGAGTGGGAAATTGCAAAATGGTAAACTGATCGTGAAAGCAGTTATTGAGTTTTCTTTTATTTCGATACATAATTAATCCATGATTATATCAATTTTTGATCGAACTAGAAATAAATTGTTGTGCTGTAAGGACATTTGTCTCATCTAATAAAGTGATCTTTCTATGATCTTCCAAGATCAAATACCACTCTGAATGAAGAAATTTTTTTTAAGCGAATTTAATTTAGATGCTCAATAAAATAAAGTGAAACAAAGCACTACTCAAACTTTGCCGATTAAAAACGTAATGCTATACATCAGATCGCTCTGTAGATGAGAAAAAATGAACTCATTTAAATCGATATCCTTTATTGCAAATTGTTTTTTTGCAGGTTTGGAACCCTTTATTATATGCTGTATTAAATCCACAATTGCGAGCCGCATTTATACGCCTTATGCCGAATTGTTTACAATCAAAGAGTGGTTTTGAGAGGTGTGGTCAATTGACAAGAAATGGTACACTACTCGAGACGGGTGATGGACGAGATTCGGCGAAAATCCAACAAAACGTGAGGCAAGCCATATCATCTGCAACGGGACAGTATGGAGCGACAGAGGTTAGGACTATCTAGAGTGACGTCACTGAGCTCACTTTTGAGGGCTACCATTTTTGAGTTAAAATATAAATGCTACAGCACAGCTTCACCTCATCCTCGTAACTGCTCTCTACTCTCATACATTCATATTCGAGTATGAGCTTGACAATATATTCGGCAAAATTCAATGTAATTTTCACGACTGCTGATTAGTGAACGGATCACCTTCGAGTGTCTATTAAAGCGGTATTAGGCAATGAGGAATCCATTTTCCGCCACAGATTCTTTTATTAGAACGAAGTGTTTATTGAATGTTGCATTTGAACAAATTGAGGATGTGGAGAGCTGCTTTCTTTTGCAGAAAATTTAAATGCTTAAATAAGGAATATTTTCTCCAACCGTTACCTCATTTATTTTTTAAAGAACCAACAGGTTTATGAAAAATCTCAAATTATACTGCTGATCGGTTTTGCGAGGAAACACATCGCTACACATTCCTCGTCTTGCTGCATTTTAAGAAAGATATAACTGAACTGTCTGAATTAGAAATGCATCAATCATATCATCCACAGTTGCCATTTCCTCTTTTCTTCACTTTCTGCAATGTTGCTCATCTAAAGCAAATAAATTTCAATGGAAGCATGCAACAATGCACGTATAATCGAGTTGTTAATTATACGCCAATCAACGGCTAGTGTTTCGTTATTTATTGAGTCGCCTCGTCTAGTGAGGCAGAAGCGAATATGTGTAACAGAGCATATGACATCAATTCATGGAAAATCGGATGTACGGTGCAATCGATGTATTTTGGTTGGAGGTGAATCTGATGTGTTTGAAGTTTCACAAGGGACGTTGACACGACGAAACAGCGATAGAACCCACGATAAAAGGGGAGGAATGCTTTGCAAAACAAGCTATAATTTTATAAGCAAGCAGTGAATCCCTATTGTAAGCAAACGGCTATTGAACTTTGTCATGCAAAATAGTCCTCTAATATGTGCATGGGTTAGATCATCGCTGGTAAATATTCGCCGCAAAGAACGGTGAAACGATCGCTGTTTTTGTAAAGAAATGAGGAGCGGTAACGGTCGGCTACTGAAGAATGCAGACGGAATATTGAATCTCGCAGTGGAACTTCTGAACGGCAACAATTTATTGTGTATAAAATATGAAGGAACGACGAAGATGAAGCAGTAGGAGAGAAATTTTGGAGAAGAGGATTATTTGCGATGAGCATTTCTTTTTACTTTCATATTCTCTCTGTAGCATCGTTCAAGCTATACCGCGGTAGAGCATGCCCAATGGCAAGTGAAACTTTGAATTTCAAGTTTCACCACTTCCTCTCTTCCATCCTTTATTATTACGGCAATAACTTTGCTAAATTACTATTCAGCCTTTTCTATAGGACTCTCATTGAATTTCTATTCTTCGCTTTTCTTCTCCATTGCCAAACTACAGGGCATTTCCACCACAGGACCATTATTCTGATCATCAGCATTAGTCGGGTAATAACGCCGATCACAAGTGCCCAACAATTTCCAACGGATCCAATCAGATTTTTAACCCGTTACTCTGTCATATCCACCAATCTATCACTGCCAGAGCGTGTTTATCCATCTTTTGATAATGATTGAATTATCGTTGTTTGATACTCTGATTGTTTCCTAGCTCATCTCCACCAAATATAATTCGAGGAAGTTTAGCTTTGCGCTAATGAACATCCTTGCTTGGCTGATCACTTGCCTGTTTGTTTGTTTTTTATTCCTTTGCATCCTTCATTTGCCAATCTATTGTTATTGCATTCGCATTCAACGAGAATATTGCTGCCAATCCTTTTTTTGCTGTGACGATTTTTGTTGGAGACCAGAATATTCGGAGCCTCAATTCTGGCTTGCAATTTGCAAACCAATGAATCAGACTTAATATCCCATTTCCATTCATACGAGTTTTCCTCCAATGATGCACAAACTTTTTCCATCTATGACTTTTCAAGTACTGTTGTTGAATTGTAATTTTGGGCTTCCGTTTATTTGTTTCGTTCTGAATAAAACTTCAATTTTACCGATTTCGTTCTCAGTAGCCGAAGTCCATCCTGTTTTATCGATTGGTTTTCCAGATTAATTCATATATCTTCTTCTGCCCTCACCTATATCATCTTAGAAATGCTCTTCCTCTTAGTGGATCATCCTTCAAGAAGTGGACGATAAATGCTATCTATGGCAATTCTATAAGTGATCCATTCTTCATTGTTCTGAAACTTTTATTGGCATGAATTCTCTGCGAGCCTTTTATTGGTTCCGGAGCTCACAACCCGTAAAGTCATAATGTGTTCGATGATGCAACTTCTTGCTTCCGTCGAGCAATCGGTTGTCTCGAAGAGCAAGATGCGATAACTCCTTGGTCGAACCTTTAGTAATATATGTCTCATAACACTTTTTCGACACATCGAATGCACTGTATGGCGAATTTTCCGACGATCATCATCATATTCTCACACATATATTTGCTTCTAATTAAAAAAGATTTCCTACAGTTGTGACCCTTAAATATTATAATAGAGCTGAAACCAAATTTTCTTAGTTGTTATCTATTCGATCACAATAATTAGCGGTGAATTTTAACAAACTCAATGTTATAGTTATCGAAAGGATCACCAAACGTCGTCCTACATCTAACAACGATCGATGAGGAACGAACTTCGAAACGACATGAACAATGCTCATTTCGTTCATTAGTACAGAGATTATCAACGCAACGTGAGCATTCCTCATTGGTCAACAACGCATGTGAATTCAGACGTCACTCGCAGAACTATCAGATTCTTAGCAATAGCACTTCGAGTGGAACACCGATTGTCGCCTATGAACTCATCTCTTATTTTGAACAACCACATCGATTTTTTGTGAAAAGAAGTGTTTCGCATCTCTATAAACAATCCTCTAATTGCTCCCTAATAATTCGATCCTATTCTTTTTGAAGTTGTCCTTCGAGTGGAATTTTATAGGTTAAGACTTCGAAATTTATTTCTAAAATGAGTGATTTTTCCATCGATGGAGAAAAATTTCTTGGAGATAATTTTAAATCCATTCTGGCATTTGCTTATTACTAGAATTTCTGACATTTTTAGCAAATTTCACGATAGACATTGAAATGTGTTTTCATAAGAGTTTTTTTTTTGTAATGCATAACAGTTGCTTTTAATCTCAATTTTACACCTCCTTATAGACAGTCAGAGATGAAATATGTTGTTTCTGCCTTGCAAATACCATCCTTACCTTATCTTAGTTACCTTAGAAGTGGACAGTCGGCGTGCTGTCCTTACTTCAGTAGACAGCTCGGCGATGACATTTCGCACTATTCCTTTTGCGATTGTAGCATAAGTATTACACGTCATCCGACGCCTAGACGGACCATAACGTGTGCCTCCCGCCTGTACGTGGCCGAAACGATCCAACGACGGACCTTTTGTGACACTCAGTCCCCGTTTACTATTTCTGATGAGAGATGGGCAATACTGCTTAGTTAGACGGCTCAACCCTTGCGCCACCAAAAGGCACTCACTTAGCTCTGGGGTTGCAAATACTACCGCAGAGACTTGATTGGTAATCAACTTAAGATGGTGCTTAGCAAAATGAATTAATAATCGATTGTTTGTGATCGTATTCGATTATGATATGTGCCTCATTGTATAATTATTGCGTTATAATTTTTATAGGTTGAAATCGTTTTTTTTCTCGAAATAAAAGTTCAGTTCAAAATTTTCCATTATCACATTGATAACGAATTCAGCAAATATTCGCAATCCTAATGCAATTCACTTCTAAAATTTATTAAAATGCTTTTATAGGATGATATTGTTGATATGGTTATTGATTATATTGGAAAAATTAAGGATTCATTTATGAAAGGAATCCACTACTCGAATACTCACTCAATATCTTGTAGATATTCATGCTCGGAGAAGGACAGCTATTTCAATGGTGATGCAAAGCTATCCTCATCACTCCTCTTCCCTACTCCTCTTTTCTTCCTCTCCTCCTCTCCCCTCTCTTACCCCCAACTTAGAACACAATGTATTCACAAATATTTTCATGCATCATATCTTATCTTTATCTATTAGTATTTTTGCAAATACTTTTGCAATTGCAACTTGTACAATTCAACTTGAGTGAAAATCGGTGACTGTAGTCGCGACAACGAAAGAAGAGAAAAGAAAATGATGAATTTGTTAATGAGGGCAATTAAAACGCTGCAACCACTCATAAATCGACTTGATTTCATCGTCTTTGACGTAAATGCAGTTAACGAACGGTATTTGATGTTCTTTCAATTGAAGAAAACTCTATTAACTCAAAACTAATCTGAAGAAAAGAAACTAATATTAACAATGTATTAGAGAATTAACGGAAATTTTAAACAAAAAAGTTTATGCTTCTTATCTCAGCTTATCATTAACGCTAATGCTTATTGATAGCGATGCTGATTCTGAAGTTTTTCATCAGCGATATATTGCAAAGTGAAATGATGCAACAATTGCTTGATTGTTGAAGTTGGTAGATGCAAAAGCGTAATGTCGTATCCACACATCGATGTAATCATAAATGATTAGTGGAACTTTGCGACAAATTGTTTAGTCGCCTAGAGTACCAACGAGGCATTCTTATTTTTCGAAATCCGTTGCGATTTGAGGAGTGAGTTTATACTCGAGCTCCAACTTGGCTCCGCCACAAATATTGCCAACATAATATATAGAAAATTTTTCGCAATAGCAGTCAATACCATATGCCGAATTAAGTGTGGCGAAGAAAACAATAAATTTAAGCTCCAACATACTCTTACAATTAAACTCATTTTCGATTCGTTCGATGTAGTGTTTGCCTATTTGAGAGTGCAGTTGCAAATAATGGAAGGAAACAATTAAGTAAGTACCTCAAAGACGGTGTCAAGTTACTTGCCTTTCTACGGCTTTATTCAGCACTTCAGTCAGATGACTCAAATTTTGAATGGCGAAAAACACGGCGACATGATGCATTTGCATTAGAGGCTGTGCAGGAAATTGTACATATCGCCAAAAGAAATGCATTTTTCGCAGCATTTGAGCGATTATGCAACAAAATTAACACTAATTTCCAACAGTTTTTATATTATTGCAATTAATCGATATTATTAAAAAAGTCAATCACATATTCAGTTACTTTTTATGAATGATCGAAATTATATATAAATAGAAATTTGCATTTCAGCACAAAATGTTTTGTGCATTTTTGCAACATTCTGCAATCGTTGCATTATTTGTATTTCAGCAACAATTTGTAAGGAATACAGCCAATTGAACATCAAAAATAGTTTGCAAAAACTGCAAAAATTGCAATTTTCCAGGAATTTTATATTCGAATATTGAACGAAACGGCGCCAATATTTGCAAACCCTTCGTTTGAATAAGCAATCCTAAATCGGAGCCATATTGCACACTTCGATTGGCTTGATAAGAGGATCAGTCTGCGATCACTTCTATATATTAGCATTGAGCACTGAATTACTTAGGCATAAATCTTGGTGATTTCTATGAAATCATTCATTACTGCTATCACAGTTACTCTGTTCAGCTTAAAATTCGGCTTCCAACTTAAAATTTAAACTTTGTTACGTTCTCACCGCATTTCTGTCGACCAGTCTCGGTGATAGAAATGACGTCACTTAATATTTCTACCATTAACGCGCCAAATACTCATGCCTTTCTTAATATTTTCTCAATCGTGGTCGTTCTAATAAGGAACCGATATGATGTTTCTACGAAAGTGAGTCATATAAGATGACGAAAATTTGGCGCATTCGATTAAAAAAAGCGCCACTTATTTCTCATTCCATCTTACAGCTCAGTGGAGCAAATGAGCATTCAATATGGTACTTACTGCATATCTTAGGCGGATTTCTGAACAAAATTCTGCAAATTGAGTTGAAAAATACGGTTGAAAATCACCACTAAGAGACAAAACGTGTTATAACGTTGACACTGTGACAAGGGGAGGGGGGGTTATTTTTTTAGTGCCGTTGTTTTGTTGTGTTGTGGTCGTTGCTACAAATGCTCGAAGGATTCTAGCTGATTTCAGCATTGAATTTTCCATGATGAGAGAGGATTTTTGGATGCTTTCTATCGCATCAAATTTTCACGACAGCGATGGGTGCTGCAAAACTTGATATGGAGCTGCTATANGGGGGGGGGAGGGTTGGGGGGATGAGGGGATGAGGGAGTAGGACGTATGTTGCACTGTTAATAGCTGAAGTCGGTTCCGTATTGTGACATATGCGATAGAGCTAGCTATTTCGAGTGTAACCCGTCCAATAAACCCTTCGTTTGAATAAGCTGTCCACGCAAAATTTTGAAGAAATAAATAAACATCCCCATAGCGAACCTCACCTCTCCAATAATATGCCATCATAAAACCCAAAGTGATGACCTGTTTTCAACCAGCTGTGGCATGCCAAGTTTTTAGAGAGGGCTAACGTTGTTTGCAGAAACGCGCATATCCAAATGTGGAGGGATTTGTAGGGATGGGTAATTTATATGGTGGTTCAAACCTTCATACGATTGCTTTAAGCCTGCAGAAAATATGCATGTAAAGTGGTGTTCGTTTATTTGATAGTCATTTTGCTTCTATCTCATTCCGATGCGAAAGATTCTGCAGTACCTTTGCGTTGTTGAGTTGAAAGAAATTAAGATGGAAGTGGTGGTTCTGATATGAATATTTGTCACTTTTTTGCACGGTGCCTTGTTGTTTTTTCGCTCTTATTTGTTTTTATGACACTTCCATCATCAGCGAACATATACGAGTGATATCAAGAAAATTCGTTGGTTTCAGTTATTTTTAAATGGGAGGTGGAAAGAAGAAAAATCCGCCAAATAATCGGCAGCAGCCGCAGAACACATCAAAGCAGAAACCTCAACAGCAACGCGATGAAATACCACGAGTTGCGATCGGAGAGGAGCATGAGTTGACCACGGAGCAGCCTACTAGAGAGGTAAGTTTGTTTATTTTCGTGAATTGAGTGCTGAAACATGGACAGCGAGAGATAGTGACAAGTTATGTGAGGAGAGGGCTTGTAATAAATCTGAAAGTCTCATGTTTTTGTAGTGCTTCTATTTTTTTTCATCAACGTCGATGGAAGGATCGAAACAGCAGCCGAAGCGGGGTGTGCTTGTAAAGATCCACGTTCTTCATCTGTATGCCTGTGAGGGCCGTTCGTTGCTGTTCATGTATGTATTTACACATGTGCACCTGTGTCTATATATACATGAGCATACAGTACGTGCATATATACGTGCATATATACATATATATATATATATATATATATATATATATATATATATATATATATGTATATACATATACATATATGTAT
>JAARMF010000485.1:16171-45805 GCA_022844705.1 Toxascaris leonina | reverse complement strand
TATATATATGACACCAGAGCGCAACAACATATTCTATTTAAATGAGCTGCGATGTTAAGCTGTCCCTTCAGTCGAAGCGGAATGGAAATATCGCTTTTGAATTCTACTATTAGGACATACTTCCGAGGAGTGTTATGCAGAGGTCTGAATGTTGAATCCTTCAGGCAGCAGCATCCTCCTCTGGAAGCCTTCCATTAACGATGAGTCTAAGTGCTCTCTTTAACGCCTCAATCGACTGCTTAACTCTTCATTTAATTTTGGCTATGAACAAACAAAATGTAAGTGCACATGATCGCTTATGCGAGCGCCTTTGCGCTTTTTGCTTCATCTAAACTTCAGTGTTTAACCATTGCTCAAATTTTTATTTAAAATTCTCTTCTCAAGGTATGCTAAAGTTTTCTTATATTTTTTTGGTCAACACTTCCAGTTGGGTTGATATAAGAATGGCAATATCTCACTCGTATCTAGACGTTGAGACTTCCAGCTAACTGTGCTGACTGTTTGCGCGAAATCACAGATAGAGTGTTCCAATTATACTCGTAAGCGCACAAACGTAGATGGTAGGTGGAGGAGTAGTGCACAAGCTCCGTCATTTAAAGCTTTGAAGACTACGTGGATTGTAACAAATTGCAATAATTAGTTACTTTTGTGACCAGGGAGTAGCGAACATCAGAAAATGCATATCGAAGTGTTTTTATGGGAATGTCTTAGAATTATCGGCTGTTGTGTTCAGGTTGAAGAGAGCGACTTGAAGATGTATCTAAATATGGCGGTGTTTGCGTGACCGGTTCAATTTTAAACCTGGGAGGTTTAAACCCTACCACAGGTCGTAAAAATATCCTTGTGTTCTCTCAAGTCAAGGCTTCAAATTTTTGCACCTTAGTCAATCAGCCGCTCGCTGTTGATGGCATCGCAATACCTAGGTCAACATGTACAAATGTTAGTCTACCCCTTCTCTCCACTGTCTATTTGAGAGTACGAAGAAAGGAAGCCAGATATCGCTAGCAGGTTGAATGAAGAAGACTCGATTGCGAAGAAAGCAAAGGAGATAAGAAATGTGAAGGCTCCCTGTGAAGAAAGAAGTGGGACGGAATTGTTGCATCTGCCATTAGGGCAGAAGATGAATTGCGTCACGTAAGTTGTCAGGTGAAGATACGTTTTACGACAAGAAGTCATAGACCAGTTGTGGCATCGGAAGAAAAAGGTTGCTGAGAATGGTGAAGATTGGGAGATGATAGATGGTTATCAACAGGCGCATATCTGAACTCTCCCGAAGAAAAGTGGTGATGCAAGTACTGAGATTTTGTAAAGTCATATGTGGGACTGTGGGGTAGAAGGACTAGGGTGCATAAAAGAGTATACTTTAAGGTAAGTGCCGAAGTGAACGAGCTGTTGAAGAATGTTGTGGACTTGAGGATCACAAGCGACCCAGTTGGAAGTGCACGCAACTCTATGGGGACAGATCCACAGAAACAGTTGGGCAAGGAATTTGTTGATGAACAGCCGGCTAAAACAAAGGAGGAAGTTCTAGCTGAGAGGAAAGCAAAAGCTGCCGAAGCAAAGGCTCGAAAAGGTTTGTTCTCGTAATTAACTCAAAATCTTGTTTTATCACTTACCTCGGTTTTTGATAAACTTATAGAGAAGACGTCTAGGAATGGGAAAGCAGGTGGTCGGTGTGACGCAATAGCATGCAGAGTATTCAGAAGATAGCAGCATTAATGTAGGAGTGTATTTCTGGGAGATAGCACCTTCGGGCAATGCCATTGGTCGCTCTGACTTCCATAATGATTGCCTGGCTTGGATTTAGAAAACCAGCAAATTAGTTCGCCAAAGGAATCCTGTCTTTCTCTTCTTTCAGTTGTTTTCTTGATCATACACATAAATATACCAGTCATCCACCCTTAATCCTCTTGAAAAAAGGAAGATCCAATGAAGGTTATTTTCATCGTTTCCTAGATAAGTACTGCAAGAATGATTGTTGTAGCGGCAGCGGCTGCGGCGAAGAAGGCAGCCAAAGAAGATGCTAATTCATCGGATGCGAGCAATCTGCACCTAAACCAGCACAACAAGAAGAAAGATGGAGCAAAAATACGTGAAAAGAGTGCAATCGACGGCACTCCTAAAGAATCAAAGCAAAAGGAATCTCGAAGTGAAATCCATCAGGAAGAAACCTTTAAGTCGAATGGCAATGATACAGTAAAGTCGGCTATCAGCAGTAAAAACTCCTCTTCGCGACCCTCACAACCATTTAAACGTGTCCATTTCGGGTTTTTTTTTTTTTTGAATTATTTATTATTTGATTTGATTCTGAGAGAATATGTGAAGTGTATTCTATATGAAGTTCTCTTCTATCCTCAAATGATTCATAAAAGATCGAGCTGATACTGATTCGCCGATATCCTCAAAAATATCATCACTCTTTTTTTCGCTTTTTCTTTTTTTCTCCGCTTCGAATGATTCCTTATTCCCCACTTTTCGTTATTATTTGAATTTCATCTTAGTTTTTTGAAGTGATGACTTTTAAAAGTGTTTTCTTCTTCTTTTCCCGCAATCTCCATTCTTATTCACTCATATTCTTATCTCAGCAATGTTCTAATTTTGCATTTTCATCGTTTATTTTTTCATTGTTACTTTTGTTTCGGAGACTCTCAAGAATAGGCTATATACAGGAGAATATTTCTGTTTTCAAGGGCGGCGTTCCTTTCCTAACGATGATTGTCTATTCTTTTCTTTCTTTCGTTTAGAAATAATCTCTTTAAGAAAATATTGCTTTGCTTTTATTTCCCATCAAATACATAAATTTGTTTCAAAATCTTTCTGCATTTAGATATGACTCCTTCAGGAGGCAACGCTACCAGTCAGCGCCAAAGACAGCCATCCTTCAATGAGGTTTCGACCGCTAATGTTCATGCAGCTTTTCTCAACTTTGCCGCCAGGTCATTCAT
Source organism: Toxascaris leonina (assembly GCA_022844705.1). NCBI lineage: Eukaryota > Metazoa > Nematoda > Chromadorea > Rhabditida > Ascarididae > Toxascaris > Toxascaris leonina. Next base: position 42,860 of record JAARMF010000485.1, on the reverse strand, counting down.
TGCTTCTCTGATTTATTGCTTGGCGGGAAGAGGGAAAGAACTGCAACATATTCACATATTTTGAAATCTTTTCATGTTGAAGAGGGCTTTGATCATTTTCCACTACGAAATGAAGAAAGGGAATTTGAGTCATCATGGAAGGAACTGCATTTTTCTTTTTTTTTTCTTTCGATTGTTGTGCCCATACTTTTGAAAAAGGAAATGCACTATCTGTAATTACGATCGTATGCGGTGCTTAATTATGTTGCACAGAAATGTGCCATTTAACTTTACTCTCATAGAATTTGATGCCGTTGCATTGTATCGGATTCCTTCCTCTCCACTCCCCCACTCCCTCCACTCCCTCCTCCCCCCCTCCACCCCCTCCCCCGTCCACTCCTTCCTATTCCACATAAAGATTTCGCTCTGCATTCCACACATCACCTGTTGTAACATTGGGAGGAAGATGCGAAAAGCATACTTGGTGATATAATTTGAGCTGAGAATATCCTTTCACGGTGGCATTTAAACGCAATCACAATGGTTTTACAAGAAGTGTAGTGCAGAAGAAAGCAACACTTTCTTAAGCGGATGTCAATTTGCAAGAGGCTTGTTGCTTTGTTATCACAGAAGTTTGCAGGAAAGACGACGTGAAAAACGTTAACCATTGAGTGCGGTCATTCAGCTGAACAGTGGTGCATTCTTCTTTACTTTCAACCATTTTTGAAATTTCTTCGGCCTGTATTACCTTGAGAACTGAGAATGCATTACTGGGAATATTCGGCATCCATGGTTAAAACTGAAATGGAATGGAACCGAGCCTGGCAGAGGTAATAGTACACCAGTACGATAACCTTTGAATATGAAGACCAGACCTTCGCTGCGAATGAGCTTAATGTCGTATTTAGATGCGAGGCGAAGGACGTTGTTGGAATCGATGCAGTTTGTGTGGCCTTCATTCATGCTTTCAAAGAGGTTCGTTCGTTGACTTTTCTGATTTGTCTAATTATTGTTTGTTTTTTAAATTTACGGAGGCAGTAGTGTTTTACGGCAGCATTCGATAGGCTTTTATTGTGGTGACTTGTGATATTGTCCTTTTAGTGTTCATACTAGACAGTTTATTCTTGTTGTGCATTTATGGAACTATGGTAGTGTTATGATGCTATTTTATTTGTGTATCGGCTCACAATCTTCATTTTCGTAAATGGAATCGTATGACAGAGCTAGCGTTATTCCATTTGAGGCTTAAGCTGTAACTATTGTTTGATAGCGAGCAAGGGGATATGGACACCTCTTGGGTAGATGGTCGAATCTGTTGAGATACTTTGGGTAGTTTCATTTGTCGTTGTTTGTCGTTTAAGTCCTCTAGTGATAGAACACATCTGACGAGAATTTGCGCTTGTTTTAGTCGATTTACTTGTTCCGTTTGTTGCGTCTCGCAGGCTGGTGAATATAGGGTTTTTTACGTGTACATGATTATGAGGGTTCTTTACGCATTTATTTATTAAGTATATAAAACTTTATTCATCCACTAGATGGTTATGTTTTCATTTGCATCAGTGGTTTATGCTTTTTTCAGTTTTTGAGCGATTATACAATGAACGAAAACAGAAAAATGTCGCATGATCTCGATCAGGCGATTCGTCCACATTTCAGGTCTTTTTGAATATTTTGGTGTTTTATTCTTACTTGAATAGGCGGGATACTTGTTTGCCGTTCTTTTTCTCGTTGAGATCTTCTGTGCATAATATTATGCAGAAAAAGATTGTTTCGTGATTAGAGATCAGCTGTAGTCGTTGACGTAGATTCTTTCATTGTGAATGAGCCTTGATGTGGTCGTCTCTGAAATTGAAGGTGTGCTCTGCTTTGGTTTGTTCATGGATAGAAAGATGGGCAGTGAGATATGGGACAACGAGATGAAGTGTTTTTCATATTCTTAATAATCTTGGTTTAGTATAATGTGCAAATATTGTGTGTGTTTTGACTAAACACCAAAAGTTTATTGCAGCTGTGTAGATTTCATCTCATTTTGCGTCTCTTTTTCTGAGGATTTGAACGCATATGTGCGTGCGCATTAAATAAATATTTCAGTTATTTAACGCAGAATGGCTCACAGCCGTTTCCTTTGGCTTTAGGCAATTTGATTCGACAGTTGAAGAAGGAAATCAATCATCTTCCGGATAGCATCTCTGAGCTTGATGTAAGTCAGTGTTAAGAAAGTTTTCGTTTTTGTATGGTATAATATAGAATCCTTATAAGGGGGGACACTTAATTATATGACATTCGTTGTTTTGCATTAAGCATCAGCGTCGGGTAATGCTAAACGATGAGTTATGGTGCTAAGCGCTGATTGTACATCCGTTTTTTTTCATCATATCCCATGCGAGATCCCATCATATCACATAGTCTTCCATATTTCTTATACTTTTTATATAGTAGACGATACTCAAACCTCATATATACGCAGACTTAAGTTTATTCATTTCTATATTGGAATTGAATTCAGATTTTTTGAAAGGATTCTGAAATTCTAAGCGGATTTGATAAGAAGGATGTAGTTGCATTTTGTGAATGAATGTGGCTGGATTTCGCCAAAATATTTTCTTTTAGGGGAAGAACGCTTTGTTGGAATGGCTTGACGATTTCTGCTCGCAGAATTTTGATCTCGCTTTGCGAACAATCTCATCGTTTTGCTTGAGCAAAATGATTAGTACACCTTACGTTCTCACATATTCATGGTTAGTGGTGATTGTTGTTGGGATATTTGAGCTCAAAGGAAAAGGATAGGAATAAGAAAGTGGAAAGGTATAAGAGAGTGCTGCTCAGAGGGAAAGGGTAGGAATAAGAAAGTGGAAAGGCAGAGAATTATGGCCCACAATATTGATTTTTCTATAATAGTTTGCTTTTTTAGCACATATTATTTATATTTATGTATAGTGATATATGCACAAAACGGGGTCTCAATTAGCATAGATTACTTATGGATTAACTGTAGTCGAAGAAGCGTTCGTAAATTATATGGAAGTATCCGATTTTTAAGAGATGACACGCGTCCGAAGTAGAAGCACGTCGTAGGTGAAAGGGCAGTAGGAGGAAATTTCGCAGGTTATAGGAATTGAAGTTGCGTTGAAAAAGTCACTTCCAAATGGGTTTTTATTCATCGCTGTTGAAGTAAAGACAGTCACCTTATTAATTCATTGACGAATAGTGCTACCAAGAAAGAGACTAAACGCAGTGATAACTATCAATGGTGCAGGCCGAGCCCAAGAATGTCGGAGTCCTCGTTTTGCATTCTTTGATGGTGCGTTTCTGTCGCGAATCCATATCAAAAAGGGCTTCATCGCGAAGGACCTTTGGATGTTTTGATGCGTATTGTTCGCAGTTATAATGGTTGCCCTTCTACAGGTTGAGCGTTACACATTGCTTTTCTTATTGGAATGTCCCATCTGTTGCTTTTAGGTGAATTTTTGCTAACCCTCATTTGATCGAAATCGTTCGTTAGCTGCAAAATAGAGAGTGAATAGCGCAAGTTTATTTCAGGTGCCCAGTTGTTGAGCGAGTACTCCTCGATGCATATGAGCAAAAATTGTGCCTCCATGTTTGTGTGCTCGATTCACCTGTTGAGCCAAGAGGTCATTTTAGCTTACTCTTCCGCATTAACTACTGGTCAATTTTCGAGTGTTTATCAGTTTTGATTTAAGGTGACCATATTTTTGATATTTTGATGGAATTTTGGAATAATATTTCATTTAATGAATGGAGGGTCCTATTTTATGGTGAGTTGTGCAGAGGATGTTTATGTTTTTGTACATTTTGATTGCATTCATGGGAAAATGCGATTAACCAAATGTGTAGAATTACCGAAAAATTTTTCTGAGATTTCTTTTAGCTCAACTGAAATCCAACATTTATGTGATCATTTCAGGTCGACGATTGGCAAAGACGCTTTGTGCTCGAAATATTGAATGCACATATGGCATGCTGAGTGCGGTAGGATACGTTATGAAGCAGGTTCGTGTTACTAGCTTCATTTTCAATGACATACTTCAGGGAATCAATCGTGATACAAGCAGATATTCTCTATGGGCTTTGAGTGATGAATATGCTGTACTCTGATTCCAATAATTTCCCTCTCTAAAGCTTTGATGTTGCATATTTAGTGATTAAGTCGTTTTAAGTGCCATTTAAATGAAATTAGAGACACATATTGTTTCTCAAAAAGTTTTAGTGTGATCGGGACGATAATACAGATGTTTCGTTGATCAGAACAAGTAGGCGGTAGAGCCCGTGTTTCGTAATTTTGCTTCATATTTCGGGATGTGGTTTGATTTGAAGTGTTGTTGTTCTGCACGTCTGAGTACAGCGATATTGTGCTGTTTCAGTGTCGTCTCGTGTTGTTGGGATGCTCGGCGATTCTATCGAATGGCTGTGTGGTCGCAGATAGAGGAGCCAGTCAGGTGGCTTTGGTCGCTGCGGCAGCTAACGTACCCGTCTTGGTTGCTGCACAAACGCTCAAATTCGTCGATCGTGTAGGTTTTTGCTTAGTCATCGATGTGAGGCGTTTAAGCAACGCATGCGATATTTCACTTCTTCAAGCTCCCTTTCCTTGGCAAAAGCATTTCCCGATATTGCCTCTCCGATCGTAAGGTTTCCTCAGCATGAAGTTATTGGTGTACTCCTTCCGCCATTACCAATCCTCTCCCGACTAGGCGATCACAATAATCAAAATAGGACCCACTATTTACAACAATGCAGATAACATCCTTAAATTTCATCAGTTAACCAATCAAACTTGGTAGGTGAGGATTTGCGAATTGAACGACGCTCGGGAGGATGGGATATAGATCTATAGCGTTCTGGTCGAAGGCCTGTTTTTTGCTTAAATTGTCTTCCGGAACATAGAGGTCTTGAATTTGTTAGGCCTTGATTTGTTAAGTTGTGATCTTCTTATGGATGTTTTTGCCTTCCTCGCCCAACTTTGCAAAAAGTTTTTGCGAAAGATTGATCGATGCGAATTAGTAATTTATACGACTGACTGTTGAAGCGCGAGATAAAATTGCCTATTCAGTATTTTGTGCGTTGAATGCCTAGAAGAAGACTCTTTGCAGGTGCAAACTTTCGACCGAAGTGCGCGTGAGGTGAGTGCGTTAATAGGTGAACGGCAAGAGACGATACCAGCTGATTTGGTGACCGCCGTTGTGACCGAATTGCGCATTGTGCCTCCTAGTTCTGCTCCTGCCGTTCTTAAAGCAAAACAGCTCGCTATTGGATAGTTACTTTTTCGGATTCCTAGCAAATTTTCAGCTAATACTGTGCTCAAAGATTTTTTTTTTTGGGGGGGGGGGGGGATAGGCGGAGTTTCTGCTTTCTTTTCACCTCATTTAATTTCGTCTCCCTTGATTTATGTTTACACTAAACGTGGCAGTTAGGTGACTCCACTGATTGCATTTTGTGGATAAAATTTAGTGCATCATCTCATAAAAGATGGAACAGCTGGAGTGACGCATCTCCGATACGGAAAAAAAAGAAGGAAAAAAACGGCTGATTCAACTAGATTGAGCGTTTTTCCATCAAGTGACGTTGGGAGCGGATGTCACAGAGAGGTGGCTCATCTCAGGTATAATAACTCTGTTCCTCTGCCTAAGCAGGCTGTTACAGTTTATTGCAATTTGAATGCGAATGCTAATTGTGCTGCCAGAATGTGAAGTATTATTGTTCGTTTTGTTTCCGCTTCTCTCCACTTCGTTTTGCTATTGTTTGATGGTCTGATATTTGAAAATCGGTGATGATTTGTAACGCTGTCGAAAAGTATTCGCGACTGTCCTTTCCCATTATTCGTACAAAGTAAATATTGTATGAGATAAAAATGGATGTATGCAATAATGCTTATAAGATTTAAGCTGGTTTATTCTTGTTTTTTCTTTCTCTCTCTCATCATCTGTGGTCTGATTCATTATCACTGTTTCGTTCGCATACATTTGTTGTTTTGTTCACGAAAAACGTGATAAGCATTTTGTTTGTTTTGATTGACGGCAGCTTGCTTATCGGGAATAAATTCACAGCGTAACAGTGCTTGGTGTGGTGCGACTGACTGACTTTTGGATGGGGCTCGCTTTCTTCCATTCTTGCGTTTTCCATGTTTGAGTATTGGGATCGGTTAGCTGCGGCAGCGTTCGCATTCGAAGCCTAGCAGGCTGTCGAATGGGCGCACAAGTTTCCCCGCAAATACACGGAACCCAGTACAACAGCAATTGAATTCCTGAAGTAGGATAGATGTGAAGATAGGTAAATATTGGAGGGCTTGAAGGGAATGACAGCTTGCAGCCCACCAGTGAACAAGTGTGGTAATAAGTGCCTTCAAGGGGGAAAAATATTCTTCAAGAAATTTCGCACTCAACCTTCCACGTCTTCGTGAGCATTATTGCGACTAACATTTGCTGACAATATCTTGCCTACCTCACCCCTCCTCCCCCATACCCCGAGGGCTTTTAGCAAGCACTTTCGCGAGCGGAATGCATGAAGCTTTATTTCAACGAACATGAATAGAATACGAATATTGCAGATCTTATAGAACACAGCAATGAAGTGAAACGATAAAACATTATAAAGGCAGATTGAAAGTATTCAATTGAGAAGAAAGCACTTGGCGCATATTAATAGGGAAAAGGAAGGGTTTGCTCCCCTTGAAGGTACGCATCCTGGAACAGAGTGCGAGGAACTTTGATGAGAAGTAACACAGGTACCAATCTCGCTGGTGAGTTTTACAGCAAGAACTTGATGAAATAAAAAGGAGATTCCACTCACTTTAAGAGCAGTAATTCAGTTAAGCAATAATCGGGGCTGATGCTCATGCACATTGCTCCAGGCTGTTCCATACTTGTCTCCATTTCTAGCTGCTGGATTAGTGTTGCCTATAAAAAACGATGCCCCACAGTTCACTTTTCAATCAAGATTAAGGCATCAAATATGTTGGAACTGTCTCTACATGACTTCTCTCTACTACAGACGATATCACTTTTTGAGAGCTGATTGGCGCAAATGTCACGTGTCAGACAAAAGCCACGATCAAGCAATGTAGAAAACGTTTGAAAATCATTGTACGCCAATATAGTGCGCTCTTCACCTCAACATTTAAGCGCTAAGTACGATCAATGATTTTGCGAGAAAACATCGTTTATACAAACACTGATGGGCATAGGTGAAAGAAATAGGGCTTTAAAGCACTTTTGCAACTTCGAATTGATCGAACGATAGTGGAAATTGGGACCGCGTTGCATATTTTCCTATCGACTCATTTCAATGCAACAAACACCCTCAACCCCCTCCCTCCTTCTAGATATCCTCTCAATTTCGCGAGTCTTTGATAAACGACATTTTACAATTTCACCACAAAATGAATTAGACGCCGCAATGTATGCAAAGAATATTTCGTTAAGATCATATGTTCTAAGAGATCATTTCCTTGCGCTAGAACTACTAGAGATTGAAATTCCCAACTCCCTTCTCAAAGTCACAAAAACAAAAGGAAACTTCAAAATATAAGGAAGAAGGAAGGAGGAACCATTCAATCTTTTTCTGCTTCCTCTCTATATTTTTTGAACACCATCGATGCTGCCATCATTCATTTGCACAACATAATGGTCTAGGGAATAATACTCAGCAAGCCGCCCACCATAACAGCAGACAATGACATCACGGAAATCCTCCTAGCGAGACGAATCTTCTGTAGGAATTGCTTGCGGTATTGTATCGCTCAGAGAATCCACGCATTCTAAAAATGATTTATTTAGAAGACCACTATTTATGGGAATTCTATCAGATGGTATCAATGGAGAAAACTTTTATTGGTTATCGATTCAGTGAAGTTCCGTTTGCCACCTTCACCCTTCGTTATTGAAAACATTTAGCTAGAATTGATCTCAAATTTCTCGCAATAAGTGATTAAAATTAGTCAAGATGAGAAAGAAGTTGGCTCATTTTCTCTTTCCTCGCCGTCCTCACCGCCAGCCCCTCCCCCCTTTCTCGAGTGTGAAAAGTTGTTAGACAGCATTAAGTCGTGAATATCGAGGCAACAGGCTGCACATATAGTACAGGTTGTAGGGTACGTTAAGCTGTATCTGTGGTGCAACTGGCATTTTTTACGTTCCAAAAGTCATCTTCATAGGCTATGGGAGGATATTTAACAAAACAGTCGAGAATTAATGATTTGCTCAAGCAACCTTACCCCCTTCCCTTAGCTTTAACAACTTTAACACAAAGAAGTAAATGAGAATAGAAAAATCGAAGCCTTGGTGTATTGGACTATCATAATTTAAGATGAGAGTTTTTAACGTTCATTAAGACCAACGGATGAAAGAAATGGAAACTATATAATTTTTTATCTCAAATTTGGTAGCGACCATATTACTGCTATAGAAATTGAAAGAATGAGGAGGTATAGAAATAAGGAAAAGAGCGGGGTCAGCGATAGGAAGATTGGAGCGAAAACAATCGAACTAACGACAATTTTCACCAAGATCCATCGTGAAAACGTTAATGGCTCCGATATTTCTTTATGCAAATATACCTATGTTCTCGTTCTTATGTTGCTCTGCTTCAACATTTGCTATATCCGCGTTGGCTAGTGCTTCAGCCGGTGTTCGGCGTCCCGTATCTTCCTTATCAGCGGATGCCGATGCTTCAACCGCTTGCTTTTCTCGTTCCGCTTTGCGCTTCTTCGCATCGTCAAGCTTTTGCTGTTTATTGCTTTTCCACACTTCAACTGCCTCTTTGATCTTAATATTGACTAAATGACACAGATATTATGTTTAAATGCAAACTTCATATTATCAGATGTCCATCTGAAGTAACAACCATTGATGGCTCATTTTTGAGTATATTCTTTTAGCTCAGCAAAACACCACACTGAAAACAACACTGTTATCGATCTTAAGATGAAACACTGAAAGTAGCTCTCAACAGTTCTGTATATTCTATGTATATTCGTGACAATATCGGCTAGAGCTAGTAAAAGACAATGAGCTATTGCTTGGAACTTGAGAAGCACTCGCCTGTCTCTAGAAACAGGCACAAGATGAACAAACTATTGTAGATTCCCTCATCGAAACTGCGCTTAGAACAATCTTTCTCTTCACAACGCCGACCTATATAGTATAAACTGCAGTTATTGAAATCATCGAGAAGCACAATACATAACACTGAATGGGAAATTGTGCGATCTTCATGAGAGACATAATAAAGTCGATAATAATATATCTGAAGTCAGCAAATACTGCAACGATGTATACTAAATTCAATATTGCGTTTGCATTTTTCCGCTAATGTACCTCACTGATCAATCTCAGCTAAATCCACCTCCACTTTTGTGAAAAACGGTTTGGGTCGATGGTGTCGGCTCACAACAGCATCTGATCGCAAACTCTGCAAATATAGGTAGAACGCCGTTTGCATCGTACAATCCGATCGTCGACGCACGAACGAAAGAAGTCCGATGCAATTGGCTCAAGTCCATCGGAAATAATTAAAAGAATTGCTATATAACACATATAAAACGTACCGGTTCAATGAGATCGTCACATTCAAGTACCCTCATCGCACTTAACACATCTGCTGCGGTGACCGTTTTGCGTTTATTCGATACGGCACAATCCTGTGCGTAGGTGGATGCGTGAAGGATGAATACCGCCGCCGCACGTGATATTGCCGTTCGTGCCTCCTTCAAAGTTTCATCTATTTGCCCACTCAAACAAATTATTCAATCCCTCGGTGGCTATTGACAGAATGGGTGATGGTGGGAGCAGGGGCGGAGGGGGGAGGGTGGAAGAAAGATTTAAGTGGTAAAGTTTCGGTGAATTCAAGCGCAAAGAATGTGCGACATACCAGTTTGCAACCAGTGTGCTCCCTTTGCTCGACAACACCAGAACCTCGAAGCAACCTCGGCAGAAGATCACAAAAGGCGAGCGAAGGGGGAGGGGGAGGCAGAGAAGGAAAAGGATCGTCGAGGTGAAAAGTTTAAACGACACAATGAGGTTTACTTAGAACCTCAGCCTAGGATCGACCAGATGGAATTATTCTGAAGGCGTCTGTTTCAAGTCATATCCAAGATTACTTTAACTCAAAAAAAAAAATCTGCCAGCAGCATTAAACTCAAATTGCGGTCCCAAATCTGCAGTTGGAATCGTCTGGAAAGGGATTCATCCACCGTGCTTTTTGCATGTAGAGGAACAGAGGATGTGCTATGCAGGAGGGAGGTCAAATTCATGATTTGGTAGGAAACGGACTTGAATATTCCTGGTCCTTTCATTTGATGCTCAAACTGCAGAAGCACCCTCCGGATTGTTGTCTTATGTAGAACTGGGGTTGAATGCGTACCGCTGTGAATACTCAGTGGAGATCCTCCGATGAGAAGCTTCGTTTTTTTACGTTCATCTCATTATTTGTCATATTTTGTCTGTGAAGGAAACAAAACATTTGCCAATAAACCAAAGTGAAGTTTTAGTAAATTCATATGTTTTACATTAATTAAATTCAGGTGTCCCTTAGCATTTATATGCAAAAAAAAAAAAATGTTCTGCCATCACTGAGTGTGTATTCATAGCGACGAATCCTTTCAGAAGGTACTCAATTCTAAGTAGGAAATGTTTGAAGAAAATAACCGAAAAAGAAAGCAACGACGATAAAAGTGACGTACCTTTGAGACGATCACACCTGGTGGCAATGCATCCTTGACAAGTCGGGAAACGACTGTTTGCGGTAATCGCAATTCTTCGGCGGCGTCAAATGACGCTGACATCGACTATAATGAATTCAACTGATGAAACACACTTCTGCCCGTGCAAATAAACTCCTCTTTATTAGGCGAATTTAAAACTGAGCGGAATCGACGCTCGCCATAAGCGCTGTTAATTGCACATCCTTCGAATGCGGGAATTTCGCGCGCCAAACATAATGGCCATTCGAGCATTGGAATTCGTATAATTCGACCAAGAAGTCGTAAAATTCGATTGATGAAAATTAAAGAGTTGAGCAATGAAGGTAGATTGCTAAGTAAATATTCCAGGAAAAAAAGAGAGGAAAAGAGTGGGATATAGAGAGGAAAGAGGGAAGGAACCTTTGAATATTATATAGCTTAAGTGTTGCATGATTATAAAGATTGTCCCATCCTAATAGTTTATCTCAGTTCGTTCACAGCGCTACCAAAGACATCGCTAAATTATAAGCCTGGTATTGCGTAACTTTCAGTGAGTAGCTAGCTGAGGTTGTTCTATAAAAAATGACAGTGGTACTGGTGCTGTATGCTGTTATTTCCTCCTATGCAAACTGAGCACAAAGAAAAACAAACAGGAATTTATATAATTGCATTCGTGCATAAATGCGCACAAATAAATAAAGAAATAAATGAACAAGTAAATAAATATATATACATAATGTGCAATCCCTGAGCTTCTATGGTAAATATGTAAGCAGTAGTGATAAGGTGTCGCTTTCGCAACAACGTTATGCCTAACCCTAGCCCGAGCCGAGTCCATTACAAACCGACTCTCATCAGCGCACGCACACTACGTTTGCAAGATACGACACTAAACTGCGCACACATAATGGCAGCCGAGCCATCGTTCAGTAATGCGGCTAGCTTCCTCAAGAGATAAAGTTTGTGATCAGCGTTCACCTCCATTTAAATTTCACCTTTGAATTATTTCTCTCCGCATTTCATCGATGCGAATATAATTTTTATTGTTTGACGATGTTTATTTGGTTATCTTTTGCCTATTTCGCCTTTTTTTTTATTATTCCTGCCTCTTATTTTACTGATTCCTTTATTCGTTTCCATTTATTCGATTATTCAGCTTCATTCTCTACCTACCTGTTCATCTATGACTTTGCCTTTCGTTTGCTGACTGATCGATAAAGAATGTCTTGTTACAGGTGTACGTTGGGTACATTGTATGTGGGCAGCACGTTCGGTATTCGTTCATCTTCGTGACTATCGCCTTATACAGCGTTGTCTCTTCGCTGAAAGCAGTTTGGGTGCATTGTGTCCAAAGTTATCACTTACATATACGTGCAAAGTGTGTAATTCTCGTCAGGTTGGTTGTTAGTCAACAATATATTTTTATTTGTGACATTATTTCCGAACGTGCATAATACAGGTGCGTTCTGATCATAAGCTTATCGATAGCCATTGCGGCATTCAAAATGTTCAATTGAGCAAACGTTTCCTATAGCTTAGAATATTGTACCCATGTGGGTTAGCAAACCGGGGAAAATGACGATAAAGAGGAGGGAAAGGAGCGGTCATTGGAAGTCTTTACATATCTTGTACCTCTCCATCGATATTGTTTTCCTTTCTTGTGTTGGAGAACTATTATGATCTTTAATTGTCTACAGATCCATTGATAAAACATTCTCAAAGATGAATGAGCGCGAACGGTCTCAATAGCAATCCTCTAGCCAATAATGGCCAATAAACACTGCGATCGGAATCCACTATGTATTGCTGTCGGAGTAGTATTTCAGAAGAGAGACAAAAATGCATTTCATTATTTAATCACCTCGTTTTATTTCACACATTCGAAATTATCTAATTGCCCTATATACGTCATCCATCATCCGTCTCATTTGAATATTACTACCTGGAATTTTATTTTGCTTTGAAGAACAATTTCCTTATCCCTATGCAAATGTCACCATGCTTTAGTAACGAATAGTTTCTGAGAAGTTCGTCATATTGTGGGGGAATTTAATTTCAGTTTATTTTTCGATTTCCATCCGTTCTACGGAGTAATAATCCGTCATGATCCATCCTTTATGAGCAACGCTTAACTTCTAGCAGGAAGCAGTCTTTTGAGTGAGTCGTTACCTTATTCTTTATAGTAGTCCTTCAAGCTGTGGTCGTTAACGTAGCCAAATCCGGTAGAGATTTCTATGAGGCTAACCCTACTAAATCGAAAGAAACTGAAAGCCTTGGTCAGTGATTATTATTTTAGGGACCGAAAGAGATCTCGAAGGTGGCATACGAGAAAGGTGTTGTGTTGGTGACGTGCAACAGCTGTAAGAATCATCATATAATCGCCGATAATTTGGGCTGGTTCTCTGATTTGAAAGGCAAAAGAAATATTGAAGAGATCCTCGCTGAGAAAGGAGAGACCGTTAGAAGATCGCTAGAAGATTCTACTCTCAGTTTCATTCCTGAAGGTTTTTTTTTTGTTACATATATTTTAATACAGCTTAAGATGTCAATCTCAGAAATTGACGTATTTGTCGATAGATCGCAACAGGTTTTAAATTTCCAGCAGCTTTCAGGATGTTCTTTTGCAAGTTGTGCAGCTTTGCGAGGAAAGAGAAAGGTGATGCCGTTGCATCATCACTTGATGTATTCCAAAAATGGTCATTGCAGTAGAGCTTTGTAAAGAAGTTTGCATGAGGAGTATATAAAGCGGTCGGTCATGTACTTTGGCCCATTGCGTTTTTTGAGTTGGTGATGAACAGTTGAAGTGAAAGAATCTTAGGATCAAGAGAAGATAATTTGTTTCCAAGCATATGGGGAATTTTTTAGTGGTCGAGATATCTCGACGGTTATAAGCAGTACTTCAGTGGTTAATTAGGGATTTATGGGGCAAATTTACTTAGTCTTGTTCATGGTTGTGCATAGAACCGAGTGGTTTTTCTTGGATTCATTAAGTGACAACATATTTTGTGATAGCATTTAGCTGTCATCGAACAAGTACCTTCTTAATAATGACCGATATAGAAATAATTTTTGTGGAGCTGCTATTATGAGCGCCACTTATTGATACTGCTTTATGTATATCTGGAGAGTAGCTTTGCTTCTTATTCATTTAATAGCAATATTCACAGCATTCATTTGCTTTTTCTATCGAAGCATTTTTAAGTATCCCATGACCATGTTGCATTTATCGTAATGCGCTTGATTGCCTATGGTCGATTGCTGCACCGATCTTGATTAACGTCCTTGTGTGCATGCTCATAGCTTGTTTAGCGATATCTGCAAAGTGGTAGTACTATGATTAAAAGAGTTGGAATACCTGTTGTAACTTATTTCTAGCGCATTTAATTGTTCTTTAAATCGCTATTATTTTTTATAATATGAAAGAAATCACACTGGAACTCTTTTTTAGCTTAATGCTAATCGATAATAAGCCAGATAATACGAAACTTTTAAGTGGATCGTTTTAAGGGATTTATAAACTGTCAGAAATTCTGAGAACTTGGGTGAGGTGAAAAGAGGAAAGGAGAGAAAAAAAGATATGCGTATATCAAACTTATCTCCATTGACTGGAAAACATCATATTTGCAATGACTTAAGTGATAAGAGGTGTATTAAGATGAATAAGTTGTATCCGACACATATCCCAACATCGTCACTTCAAAAAGGGCTTCTGGCGATTGGCTCAGCGGCGATGGCGATCACAAATCCAGTTAGAGGAGGTAGAGCATTCGAATTTGCTTACTTCTTTGATTATTTATTTCTGAGCCGAAATCTTTAATACCTTCAATGAACTATGTGTCAAAATGGGAAATGAAGAAATTCTGCAACATGATAAGCACAGCGTCGCCTTGTTAAGAAAGCATCACGCATAGCCACTTTTATAGTATATAGAAACTCTTTTCTTTTCCATTATAGGACGATAAATAAATAATGGCATAGAGTTATATTTATCGTCGGGAAGGGAGTGGAGCCTAAATTATTTTCACCGCGTTCGGTCACTCTTCTTTCTGGTCTATCTACTGACTTAACAATAAACACGTGTATCTTGCTTTGACCACTCATTACTTCATAAAAGTTTCTGTGCGAGAAAGTTCAGATTTCTTTTTCATCTATGAAGGAATCAATTTTCTGGTTGATTTATTTTTTATAACGAAGGGCACCTGCGTCTTTTACAAATAACTTGCCAATCTTGAATTTAATGACGTGCAATTTATGAATATTCAAAGTCATCTAGTGAAATAATTGATGCATCAGTTGATTCACCGCATCAAATGGTATCGATGACATTGCGCGAAAGCAAACCTCATATGTGGAAAAAACTTCCACTGAAACAGACAATTAGCAAAGACCAAATTCCGAGCCATTCGTTGCGAATTTTTATGAGCATTTGATGCTGAGTTAGAGGTGATGATAATCGTTTGGCTTGTGACGGCTAAACTGATGGAGCCAGGCGGTGTTAAGAAAGGGTAGACCCGCCTGAATGTTACTGCGACTCAAAATTGAGAAGGACTAGACCAAAGTGAAGGGCATCAAAGTAAAGCCCGTGAACTTGTTCTCTTCATGTCCACCCATATTTCATTTTCTTCTGAAGTGTTTCCTTACTTCTACTTAAGTGCTCTTTTTTTCTTGAATCATATTTGCGTCACTCGTTCAGATATGATAGCGGTAATGGGCGAGACAACTGCTTTTCGACCGATTTTAGAAAATATCCGCAGAAGAATGGAACGTGATGTTAGTGGATATCGTCTTCTCAGGTATAGTTTAGCTCTAAATTTGTGTTATTTAAAATATGATACTCCCTTGAAAAATGCATTCACATCTATTCTTTTCCAATCTCGAAAGAATGTCCTCTTTTCGAATGGAACTCTTATTGCTTGAAGAGTTTCTTTTGTTAAAAGAGCTCTTCTCTCCTTCTCAAAGTTTCTAAGAGAATTATCGAAATTATTGGCGATGGAATAAATGATTAAAATGACAGCGTAAATCGACTCTTCATATGCATTTTAATAAAAATTGTCGATTTTATTAGAACATTTTTCCTAATTGTTCGAATTAAAGTTTATTTATTTCAACTTATTTGTTATTTGGATTTTTCACAGTCTGCTCATGTCTAATTTTACTCAATTCGTGGATCTCGATCGTGGAATTTCATTGATTGAAATGAATTTTGGTAATTTTATTAGAGGATTTGATCGTTAAGGTGATAGTATGAAAGGTTGTTGACATCCATTTGATGAATACAGCAGTGACACTTGAGTTATTTGGTAAGAGAGGGGAGGGGGGTAACTAAGAACGAAATGGAGCATTGCCGTATTGATGGCGGATATCACCAACAAAAATTCAACAAATAATTCTATATACAACTTCAAGCATAAGCAAACACTTCCTCTCTTTAACAGAGTGTTGTGATAACTGATTGGTGCATTTGGTACACTTGCATAAGATGTCGTTTATATGGTCAGAGTTTGTGTTCGATGGAATCATGATCAACGTATTCATGAATTCGAGCTTTTTCAGAGATCGACCTCGAATAACCAACGAAACAATCGATAGGAAATATTTAAAGTCGTTACCAGAAGGAACACTCGGTAGAGAGTATGACAAATTTTTAGAGGGCCTTCATACTGATCCGGATGCAAGGCCGACCGTTAAGGTGAGTGAATGAGTAGTGTTTTATACACATTCTTGTGTCCCAGAAGTCTAAAAGGTAGCCCTACCAGAGACTAGGCGAAGTGAGATAAATGGTGGAAAGTGGGTCGAAAGTCCCATGTTTTGAAACATCAGATCAGAATTTCAAGAATATAACGAGTATAGCGACAGATAGCAGAGAAAAATTGGCGTCCAAATTTCGTCGCATCTTTGTTCCTTAACACAACAAGAAAATATTGAGTTTCTGTAGCAAGTTTCATTAGCTGAGACAAAGTTTTGTTCGATATTTTATTCATTGATGCAAGTTACACGAAGAAAACCTCATCCACATAACTTTCTTGGCATTTAGTTGAAATTTTGCGGTGAATAATGTTTTCATATATTTATCCAAAATTTATTGCCTTCTGTTATCTTTTAACGAAGATTTTCTTAACGTAAAAAAAGCACATATTGCAGTTATTATCGCACATCATTTTCGCTTATTTTTGAATGCAACCGCTAATAACATTTGCCATTTATTCGCAAAATGACCCTATACTCAGAGAAGTGGAAACTGTAAGGGAGAGGGGAAAAAGAGAAAGAGATTGGGAGAGCGAATTGAAGGATATTTTCTGTTCATATATTCGTGGACGTTGTGACCTGCAACAGTGGAAGAGCAGATAAAAATCTCAAACTTTTCCTGACGAAACGTATATTCATTGAAAGAGCGTACAATGCTTGCATGCACTATCGTAAGTTGCTTTCTTCTATAGATCCATTACGGAGAAAATAATTCGGTGGCGGTCGTTGCATTGTTATTTGCTATTTTCGTTGGGGTTCTTTTTTTTTTGTAGAGGTGCATCGATGGTTAGCTGGGTATTACGCAGGAAAAATCGATCGTCCAACTCCTAATGAGGGATTACTTTCTTGTTTTGTGATAAGACTGTTGTGAAGTTTCATAAGAGTTATTTAGAGGATAAATTGACTTGATCACTTGATAAATTCACAAGCGTAGGTCTGGATGATCGGATGATCTTAAGGGTGGCTTTTCCTGATATTTGGACGTTTAGAACGCCTATTCGTGTCGAAGAGGATAAATTACTTTGCTGAATGTAATAACTCTTCGTTACATCACCGAGCTTTTGCCTAATGAAGTTTTATCTTTGTGCAAATTGTGGCTAAATCATTAAGGCATTTTTCAATGAAAAGCCATCAACAGAAAAGCTCTTTCTGCAACTTGAAGAAAACTGTGTCTAATAATCTTTACATTTATATTTTATGCTTAATATTGTTAAATCTATCGGCTCACTTATAATATTTCGATTGTTATAAATATTTTTTGCATATTTTATAAATTTTAGCATAAATTTCCTCGTTCATATTGTAACCATTATGGATTTGAAATTGCAGTATGTGGACGACGATGATTTGGTTTATGTGATGCAACGATATCGTGAAACTCATGACTTCAATCATGTTCTTCTACAGATGAAAACACATATGCTTGGCGAGGTTGGGTCTTTGGCTGAGTCAATTATGCTTTTTTTTTGTTTGATTCATGCTTTTTTAATCGATGCGATTGGAGAAGCCACAAACTGGTTACGTTGGCCAGAAAACGAGAACTTCGATTTTTGGCACCGGTGTATCCGATCCATCAAGATGATGCACGCTATGAGTTGTGCCTTATTCGTGAGACACTGGCCAACAACTGGCTAATATTATTTGCTATCTTAATATCGAAGTCATCTTTCTGTCTAGCCGAGACTTGAATATCTAACTGCTTCTGGTGGGTAATGTATTGTTATGGCGATCGGTTGTCACTTCTGAATCTATTTTTTGCATACAGTGACATTCTAAAATCATTATAGCGATGTTCAGTAGAATTTGTTGCGTTGCTTGAAACCTAAATTTAAAAATGACAACCTGAAATTTTTGTTGTATTAGATTCGTAATATTTTTTAATATGAGAAAATATAGTACGAAACTTCTTTTATTTTTGATCGGTTTTTATTTCTATAGTCAGCTAATTATTTTATCTATAATATTTTACGTTTTTTTTGTTCGAGAATCGTACTCAGAAATAATTCGTTCTGTTGCCTCTTTTTTTCATCTGATCGTTTCACTGTTTTCATCTGTGCAATATAGTATTGTTTCTAAAAGTATTGTTCCTCGTTGAACTTAATCGGCTTCGATGCTTTTTGTTCGGTTTGATAGGAACGTATGCAAGTTTTGCAGTGCCAAAGTGGATAATCTCCATTAATTTGGGTCCATATCCATCTTGATTTCGGTTAAAGTAGGTGTACATTAAGCACGCTTAGATTAATGTTTAGACAAATCGCTAAAAGAAGCAAAAGTGTAGAGGCAATTGGCTTCTATCATTGCCCTGTTTGATGGTCACAAATAATTTATGGCCAATTGTTCAGGTGACAGTGAAATACTTCGAAGGCATTCAGCTGGGATTACCGATGTGCGTGCTTGGTGGCATTTTCGGCGGTGGTCGTCTGAAGCAGAAGTAAGTTTCATTTGCGAATTTGATCGTTTTCTATAAGCTTTCTCAGAATAAGTGTAACGGAACCTGGTAATAAAATGATCCTCTCAATGGAGGTACCCCTATTTTTTTCTCATGCGTAATGATATTTTTCGTATTGATTGTATGGACTTTGAAAATAATCTTATTGGTAGATTTTTAAAATCATTTTTTCATTCTTTTCATCGTTTTTCTTTGATTGTTTGAAAAAAGAAATGCTCCAATTCTGAGTTATTTATGCGAATAAAATTTGAACCAAACGAAAACAGTTCCTCTTCTGTTCATTCCTATATATCGTTTGTAAAGTGCCATGATGATTGTCATTGATTTTGTCGTCACATTTGTTGAAGAATCTCGAGTTCAACACTTTGAGATTGCAAAACCTTTTTGTTTTAAACCTTGCACGGACTAGCATGCGCTAATATAATAAGTAAATAGGAGCCTACTTTAGAATTTTGAAGCTATCATGAATTATTATAGCGTATGAAATTGGCTTCAACAATTAGCTATTGCTTGCCTCAATCACTTTTCAATCCCGGTTGGTGTATTAATGAGCGTATTAAAACACCCTAGCCCAATTGGCTTTTTTTTTGCTCTTCCTGCTTCTTTACCCTCGACATTCTTCGGTTTCACTCGCTGCGACAGGCACTACGAGAGTCAAGACTTTGTATAATACAGTTTACAAGAGGAAATGGTGATAATTGTGGAAAATTTGGAATCGCTAATTGAGGTTTACATCGAATTTGTGAGGAAATATTTGTGGGTCAAAGTTTTAATCATGAAGCAATGCAAATAGACTGCACGTTAGAAGCTAAATTGTAGATTTACATGCGCAGAGTGCTGGAGCAATATCAAGTTGTAAGCTTGACGTTAAGAAGGCAGCTAATATCGCATTCGCAGGTGCATTTCCTGAATGTCGAATCGAAGCATGCTGAAATCTAATCTTCACTGAGATGCTCTCACATGGGTTTTTCTATGCACAAAGCTATTTTCAATGGCAATATCCTTTGCCTTTCGCAATTTTTTTTGTCCATTTTCGAGTGGGACTTGTAAGCGTTACTCCAGTGTGCATCTGCTATCCTATTAATTTAATTTCATCTACGTTCTCTATCCTTTTCTCTTTTTCTCTTCCCTTCTGTCTAAGTTTCATTTATAAATGTTTTTTTGTTGTATAAAATTTCTGAAATTTTAGTTTGCGGAAACAAATGTATAGACCCACGTTTTTTCCATTTAAATTAGCATTTGAAGGCGTTGTCATTTAGTGGCAAACAAGAGATACACTATCCCCAATGCACCTCACCCGTTATTCGATTCCAATCCCCCTTGCCTCGGCATATAGGTCAATGAATGGTAAGCAAATAACTTCTGCTCATTGAAAAACAGCTCATCTACAAGGTAGTAGTTGCTAAATGATATGCCCTCTAAGGGCATGCCTTAATCTCTTTGCATCGATTGTCGACATAGGTCACATTCCCTTTTGTCGACATAGGCCTTAATCTCTTTTAATGTGGCGAAAATTTGTTGCTCGTTTGTTTCATAATATTGAAAAAGAACATGACGTCATTCTTACCTGAAAAAGTATGTGGAAAAAGAGTTGTTGTTTGTTGGATTAGGAACCCTTATTTGTGGGTCTTTTAGTCAAGTGGTCAGAATTGTCTCTGCTTGATGTGATATAGTTTGATGATTAAAATGCGATCTCGAAGAGAGAAATATTTCTGCAATTGTATAAATAATGTATTGCATTAGAGCATTTAGATGTAATAATTTGATGAGACATCGAAATATGCCTCATATCTTATATAGCAGCTAATTAGTTGTCAGAATTGAATTGCGCATATTTGTATTGGTTTTATGAAAACCCTTCAATATGTATACGTTAATTCTCAGTATCGATGTGTTTTACGGATATTTTCCTTTGTAGAAAAATAACAAACATATAAATACATATGCATATCTTCATCGTTTAGAATTCATATTCCACTCGTTTTTTTAGGTTACAACATTTACGGCAAAACACATTTCGTTGATTTGACCGACCGTTCTCATAAATAATCTGACAGTGCTATAATAATATGTGCGGAGTATCTGATCAACCGTTTTTTGATATTAACTTGACTGCTCGTACAAATTTTCCGCGAGAGATTCGTTTTTTTTTTCTTCGTGGCGCGATGGCTATAAAATAAAAACCGATTACTGTGAAATGAGCGCGTTTTTCTTTGGTACTTTATATATGTGCAACCCTTTTAAACTTAGTGGGCAATCAGGAGGTATGGTTCGCGTAATATTCACCAAATTTTGCAGTCGGAGGTTTGATGGTTATGGAGTTGGAACTAATGAACGCTAAAGCATGCGTGATCACAAAGAGGATGTTGCCGTCACGCTGTTTGGTGAAACAAATCTACGAAAGTGCATAAAAAACGTGATCTTTTACGTGATTAAACGTCTTTGAGGCTTTATCCAATAAATAACGAAAGAATTTGGGTGTTTCAATTTATTGTTCGTTTAGAAGGTAGTGGATTATGATGTAACTGGATGTGGGACGTCCTGATATAATGCAGATTGAGTCCACAAAATTTCGTTGCCTTCGTTTTAGATTCCGAAGTTGAAACTACTAAATGGAGAGACCCACACATGATCACAAGCGTATATGTGCAGATATGACCGACCTCACCACATTCGGTTCACATTTATTATTGAAGCTCTAAAATCGAATTCGTTGTTTTGGTCGAAATCCGACCGCCTCCACAATTTTTTCTATTCAATTAGCAGTAGTAATCAAGTGCATGCAATGCACCTATATTAAGCTTCAATACCATGGGAATGGAGCTTATCTCAAGTATTGGAGGTTGCTGAATTGATGAGTTACATTTCTATACATAAGAGCTATTGCATATTGAGAAGTAGTACGAGTTTATAGAACCGCACAGGGATTTGCAAAATATTCGAAGCGTTGCGTAATTGTGTAGAAAACTAATTTTAGCAGCTATTAGACTGGTGAATAGATAAATAGCAAATATGAAAGAACGCCTTCTCGTAGCTCTGCGAACAGAGATATTGACATCAAATAACTCTTAGCTATCTTACTGATCTTCCTAGATTACAATTTACACGACGATTTCCAGAGGATTTAAATTAGAAATGCACTCAAAGGGATCTGTTTAAAATGGTTCAATAATCGTTCAGTGGAGAAATGCCATGCGGATGTATGTAAGTTGCATATTTTAAACAATGCTAATATCAAAACTAGTGTATGAATACTAGGTTGATGAACAGTAGACAGGAATGGATCATACATAGATAAAATAGCTCAATAATGAGAAGACGGAAGGTGGTCTTGAGAATATTGGAGTCCTCCGAGACAATGTAATCTATAATTCGCGATAATGAGCGAATAATGCGAATGGGCGATACGAATTTCTCGCACAGTGCGTTCACACTTGATGGACATTTCGTTAATAAAATATTGCATATCGGCTTGTGAGTATCCTAAATGAAGAGTCGAATATTTTTTTAATGCGATCCAACTCTACCCACTTTCATTTGCCGTTTTTTTCACGGAATTATTAGCTATGTCGGAACCATTTAGTTCTTTATAAACATAAATTTTCGCATTATTTTGTACGTTTATATGAGTATAGACAATTGAGCGTTATTTATAAATCGTTTCGGCCATTTTTTCTTTATGGTTATTTAAAGTATTGATATTTGCAGTCAGATTGATTCGTTTTACACCATTTCGGACTTTTTTGCTTTTGCTTAACGAAAAAATTTGCTGCAGTGATTTGAAGGCATTCGTTCAACAAGCGAACTATAAGAGCGAAATCGTCAAAGTGTCAAAAGAATTTCCAAAGGCGGAATGTGCAAAAAATATCACGTTCTCGTTAGGGTGCAAGTAAGCTTTAACTAAAAGCTTTGCAATATAGCGGCAGTGTTCGTTCCGGCTTTTTAGCTTTCATCCAATTTTCGGCATCATGCCTTTTGAGGCATTCTGGCATTCGCGCTTATTTCGTTTATACGTCTTTGCAAGTGAGCAATTGGATCAAGTGCGATGTGTGGGTAGGTGTATTATCGAGACTATTCCCATCGCTTCTTATCTCCGACGACCACCCGCATTGCTTTCAAAAACACTGAGCTTTTCTTATTGCTCTCAAGAATTATCTAATCAACGATAATATGCTTTGAAAGAGTTCTATATTTATTTTAGCCATTTGTTATGAGCGTTTTCGCGAATCTTTTCAGCCAATGACGTCATATTTATGCATTTGTCTGTCTGTCTGCATGTATATGTTCATCCTTGCGTGTGTCTACATGACTTTAAATCATCAAGCAGAAAAGATGACGACGTGAAATATGAGGAGAATTGTCTGCATTTCGATTTCGATTTCGATTTTCCAACGCCAACATCTTTTCATTCGATTGTTTCTTTCATCAGTGATGGAAAGCTCTCATGGTGAGTTATCGAGTTTGCATATACGAATTTTTCAATTAGCGATGTGGGAGTGAAATGACTTTTGGCTAAAGAATAGTTTTTCGAATGCGAATTCTGTAAAAGTTTCGGATATATTTTTGCTTCCATATGTTTCGTAACTCTTACTTTGTCTATAAGCGA
The DNA here is from genome assembly GCA_022844705.1 of Toxascaris leonina. Taxonomy (NCBI): domain Eukaryota; kingdom Metazoa; phylum Nematoda; class Chromadorea; order Rhabditida; family Ascarididae; genus Toxascaris; species Toxascaris leonina. Next base: position 19,391 of record JAARMF010000485.1, on the reverse strand, counting down.
TCGATAAAGCTTATTGATAAAAAGCTAATTAAACTTGTGAAATTTGAACTTTAGAGAGCGTTTAAAGTTTTCAGAGCTTTTTTAAGCTGTTGAAAGCTTTTTTAGAAAGCGTTCTAAAAAATTGGAAAGCTTATTAAGGTTGGACTGAAGTGAAGCACGATATGTTGACAGGGTTGACAGGGGGGGGGGGGGCGATTTTATACGCGATCGACGGTTTAGAAAAACATATCGCGGAAAGTTTTTAGAAGGACTTTTTCAGTATTTGTAATAATCAGCGGTGTGATTTATGTTATTACAAAAAGCGCATATCGTGCCAAGTTCTTTGGGATGTTCTTTCATTTATTCAGCTGAAATATTTTTTTTTTTTTTTTGAAATTAATTTTGCTGCAAATTGGGAATTCATTCAAATTATATTGTTGCCGACTTTTTTTAACAGCCTAAGCGAACCGCGCTGAGGTATACTTCAATATTGAATTTGAACATTCATTTCCAGCTGCCAATACCGTATATCCGCTGAATTTTTCCGACTGAAATGTTTTCAGTTATTGAATGAATTAGGTGATTATTTTGCGACCAAAGGAGTAACTTTTCAAGTAAAGACTACGTTTAAGCGGAATTTCCTTTTAGTGTACTCGTCGAATGGGTTCTGCGTGGTTTTTTTTTTCATCAGAAGTAAGCCCTTTCGATGTTTCTATCGGCCGATATAAAAATCGGAGACATCTGTCTATATTTGAACTTCCGAAACGCGCTGAAAATTTTCGATATATATGCGGGCAGATGAGAACTGTAGTCGATTAGGATGGATTAAAAGTGGAATAGTGCTGTAATATTTGAATCAACGAGCACGTAGGCTTTTCTTCATAATTAAGAGAGGGTTATAAGGGAGACGTTTTGCACTCTAAAAACGATCTTTTTTCAACATTCGTCAAAGGGTAATGTCACCTCTTGTTGATGTCATTTTTTTTTTGTTCCTTGATGCTGTTCGTACTAATGCGATTGCCTCGAAAAAACCATTCAACGGAGCCGTTTTTTTGCATTTGTTTATGAATTATTGAACGGATGCAAATGTTTAACATGCAAATCTTCTTTTTTTCCACCTCAATACTCATTTTTTTAGGGTTATTTGATAGGAGATTGCAACCTTGATGATTATCTAATCATTATTATTAGAACTAATTTAGTACCGTCAATTTTTAAACGATTTTATAAGATAATTTCCGTGTTGAGAAATTCATTTCCTTGCTGTTAATTTCGGCTGGGTTACTTTTCTTATCCTCTCTCGCTCTCTCTTTCCCGTGTTCCACTCTCATTAAATCTTTGACCTGATTCGCTTGCCTCATATCCAAGCTTAGTGTCCTCCGTTTGCTGATATCACTACTTAAATACTCGAATTTGTTCGGAGATGTGTGTGAAATGTGACAATAGTAGTGAAAGAGAATTGTGAAAGAAAAACGCAATCCCTTTCCGTTACCTTATAGCAGCGCTGTTATGTTCGTTGCTCAGATATGTTAAAAGTGTGAAGTAGTATTATTTGCGTTTGATTGCTTCTGAAGTGACACTGAGCAATAGAGTTCATCTCTGTACTGTTGCCATAAAATTGGGCCGATGAATGATGAAACGGTTCAATGTACTCAAATAGATGATTTATATCATTGAATGCGATGCAAGTTTTCAAAGTTTACTTTGTTCCCACTTGATTTCACATCCTTTATGAGACTGCAAATGAATCAACACTCGTTTGTTATCCTTTAAAAATTGATTCGATAGTTTATAGCTTATGTTCAATATGAGCGGTGTTGGTGGGAGTAATCTTTACTGAAAACAACTTCAGTCGTTATTTTGCGATGACCATAAAACTTTTATGATTAGATCTGTTTGAGTTATTTTGATTCGGCAATTCTCATATTCGACTATCAAATTGTAATTTCTCTCTTATTGACTCTAATTTTTGCTCTTAATGGAGCCACGAAGAAGACAAATTTTGACAAAAAATGAATAATTTTTTTGAAGTTGTTTTTTCTCGGATTTCTTCCAAGAGCGTGAATAAGAGCTCTCGGAAGGAAATTTTATATCCGTAGGCTTATGCATGAATTACTATCTAGGATATAAATCATCAAAATAATAGCATTATTGGAGTTTTTTGGTCGTCGCAAAATGCTTGCTGAATAGGTTTTATTCAAAGGCTTCTTCAGCACTGCTTATAAGCTCTTTTCCCTTTTCGCTGAAAAAAAAAAACAATCGCTGTGAATGAAGTCTCTTGAGATGCAAATTTATTGCAGACTGTGCTTCTAGCATGCGTAGTGTACCTTTTCTAAATATTGCGAATTTTTTTAAATCCCTATTTTTGGCATGAAATGGCACAAAAATGAGTAGTAGTGATTGGTGATGTTTATGGTGAAGAACTAGAGCGATTTTCTTTTGCTTTTGAATACTCATTTGAATTGTTGTTGTTGAAATGCGAGATTTGTTTGTATAATGTTGATAATTAGATGTGAGATGATTGGATGAACACCTTTCGACACCTGTTGTTTGCACTTATAATGCACCTGTTGTACTCATATTGCACTGTTTCGACGTTTATCAATTCATATTTATTTCAATAACGAATAAAAGCCGAAAGGAATAAAATTCATTGCCTACATTAGATGAGAATTTCAATGTATTTTGTTTGGCAGAATTGCTGTGATTAAGTTTTTGTTGGATTGTAGAAGTGTGCTGTTCGAAATTTTTGCATTTCTATCAGAAGATATTTTATGAGATGGAAATAATCCTGCCATCTTCCGATTTGGATTGCAAATATCACCCTCAGCGGAACTGGTCCGTTTGGTTGGATGGACATCGTTAGCAGTTTGCGGCTGTCACCATTAACAGCTGTAAGAGAGGGATTACCTTCCGATTAACAGTTAACAACTAGTAACCATATAGGTGTAATAGCTTCTAACGCGATGAAATCGTTAAACCGTGCAGGGAGGGTCAACAGTGATGATACTGCTAATAGTTGCGATGATGACAGTAATAGTAGTTGTAACAGTAATTTTAATGATGATGATAGTAATGGCAATGGTAATAGTAACAATAGCAATAATAATGGCAGTAATAGTAGCAGTGACAATAATAGTAGTAATGATAGTAATTCCAGGAGAAAAAGAATATTGACAGCAACCGTGATAATACTATTAATAGTGTGAACAATGATTTGCTAGCGGGAAGTGGGGGGGGG
>JAARMF010000485.1:0-16084 GCA_022844705.1 Toxascaris leonina | reverse complement strand
GGGGGGGGAGTGAAGATAGAGTTGTGCTTTTCAAATGTTAACATGTTAGATGCGAAAATTTTGAAAAACCCCGTAAAAGTGGGGTTTTTCATTCCTGCTGTACTGTAGCAATGTGCAACTATTCGACTGATGCTCTTTAGTGACCATGACGTATTGCTCATTATAATTCAACGAAGCAAAAAGAACGTTAATTGAAAGCGTCGAAAGTGCACTCAAAGCGGAGATAACCACCTCATCGTCGGAAATTGCTTTCTTTTGTATTTGCCTATTTCTAGAATTTTGGAATTCTGCACTACATGATGTTTGCTGTGACAGATTGTTGGCTGAACTCACCATAAAATTTCCACTCCCCGTCCCCCCCTCCCCTCTCCCTTCCTCCCTCCGTTCCCTGTCATCTTCAATCAATGATAATGGCCAACTGTCAATTTACTAGATTAAATTTAAATTTTCTTTCTGCAAATGGATTCTCTGCAGTAGCAGTTTGTCTAACCTGTTTTTTGATCGTTCATTGCTACGACTTATCAGCTCCTAAAATTCTTTACTATCATATGTGGAAATTTCGCAAGATGCTCAAGCGATTATTTGCTTCGCCAGGTAAGTGGGAGATCTGTTTCGTTAGGCATCTTTCCGCTTTAGGTGTACTTTCTGTTTTGCACCTGTTAAACAGTTTTGATAGTTTTGTTGAACGGAGGTTTTCTTTCTACCTCCTTTCACCATCAAAATGACCTTTTTTGAATATCTAGCAGAATCGTACATTGCTATGATCGACTCATTTGTCGCATATAATGTATGATATTTCACGCATTATATATGCCGACATATCTACTAAAAACTCGCATCACACTTTCGCAGTGGTAAGATAGGATGAGAAGCACAATGACGTAAGACTAACATTTACTCCCGAGGAAAAAACGCGAAATTTTTTGTGAGGATGAGGGTTTATTCACAAGGCGAGCGACCTTTTTGGGCTATTGAATAGATTCCTTTCTCCTCTTTTTGCAGGATAATCATTCCTAGCACCTGTCTAGCCGAAATCTGCAATTATTTTCTCATCGCTTAAGAAAAGATTCATTGTTGAAGAAGCTTTTATACAGAACAGTCATCATGCACAACACGGCAAACAATTCACTTCGCATTTCTGTTTGTTAAAAGAGCCGATTTATTATTCTTTTATTCACTTTATTAATTGCATAGTATAGTTTTATTATGTAAGTGATTCTACATATTATTTTAAATCTTTTAATGGTAATTTGCAAATAGATAATTTGTTTATCATGCCATATATGATTACTGCATAACGTAGTGATCATTAAATGACGGCAAAAACTGAATGATTATGACGAGAACGATTGAAAATGATTGAGGAACGTAGCTGTTTTAATATCTCTTTGTGTTCCTCTTCTTCCATTCTTATCTCCGCTTCTGTCACATTTCCATTTCCTTTTCTCTTTGATTCAGGAAATAGAGCATTTTATCAGATAGGTGTGCCAAGTTTTCATTTAGCATAGTATAGTGAATTTGATTCGTGAAATGTTATGCTTCAGCATATATCAGTTGCGGTGTTCATGCATCTCTATGCATCCTTATGAGTGTTTAATGCGAATCTGAGCAAAAATTTTGACATTCGAAACAATGAATATTGCATTAATGAACGCAACGAATATCAAATTCGTTCGTTATCTCTGTGGCGATACTTGTTTGGCATCGATTTTCCCATTTTTATTATTTAAATGATAAATAAAAAGCGAAAGGTTACGGTACAACTCAGCATATGACATGATATGCTGAATGAGAGATATATTCCACATATTGGCGATTGGCATTGAGCTTTTTTTGTAAACGAATAACGAAAAGACGACTTTTCATATAACGCATTCGAGAAGATGGAATTAGTTCATTTCGGAAATGACGTCATCGAGCAACAACAAGATGTCACATTGACAAATTCCCTCTTTTAACTCTATCATATTAGATGGAACAAAACCCAGTTGGAGGGGAATTTCTCAAGAATTTAATTGGGGGTTATTGTTGATTTGTTGCGATTAAAGTTGTTTACATCATCAAAGCTTTTAACAAGTTATAAATGGCTGCCGTCCATAACTATTTCGATTCATTGTCTATCGATTTCGATTGCCTGGCAAAGAGGAGTTCATTCTGGTATTGTAGGTGAGGGGCGAGGGGGAAGAGGATGGAAAGGACGCTCATTGACCTTTCGAATAGTTATTATTTTTGTGTTTCGCTTCTCCAAATTATTCAAGTTTAACTTCTTCCATTGAATCAGTGACGTTGCATTAAAAGTGTTTGCGCGATTGTGGAGAAGCACAACTGATTGTCTTCGTTGACTGCCAACTTTTTTCGATTTAGAACCATTTGACCTTACTTTAGATATCTTAGAAGTCGATAATCAGCGTGCTGTCCTTGCTTCAGTAGATTGCTCCGCGACGACATTTCACACAATTCTCCTTGCGATTTTAGCCTAAGGATGGACGTCATCCGCTGGCTAAGCGAACCACGACGTGTGCCCTCCGCCATCACCTGGCCCAAAGGATTCAACGAAGGGCGTTTTTGTGAGTCTTAGTCCCAGTCTAACATCTCTGGTGAGAGATGGTCAGCATCACCTAGCTGACTACTCAAGTCTCCGCACCAAGGCAAGGTTCTCCTTAGCGTGGGGTTTTTGCAAATAATTGCCATAAAATATTTCTTCCGTGGAAAGATCTCTTAAAATTTTCTCAATGGCTCCTTCGTGGTTTGCACTTGTCTAAATTGACTAAGTGCAGTGCATTTTCCCACTTGTAGTCACTCATTTTCGAGACTAAATTTCGACTTTTTAGTTCATCTTTTCTGAGGAACTATGTGGTTTTTTTCTGGTCTGCTGCCTCTCTCTCTCTGTTTATTTCTTCAACACATTCACTTTAAGTATTGTTGTGCAGAAATTTTCACAACAATATTTACAATATCATCACTTCCGTCTAACGATGTCATCGATATCCACATCAGATGCAATTTTTCCATACTTAATTCCCTTTCGTCACATTAAAATTGCTTTTCCACCCTTCTCTCACTATACCTACATTCGAAGTACTCTATTCATCATATCGAATATTTTTTGATGAATTCGTAGAGTTTCGAATAAAAATTCTTCACTCTTTCTTCATTCATTCTTTATTGCTAAATTGCATCTTTAAGTGAACGTAGATAATCGCTCATAATGCGAATATGCGTTCAGTTTTTATTCATCCGTAATTAAACTGTTATATTTCTCAGAATATAATGCTTGACGAATTGCTTACTCCTTCGTGGGATAGATTGCTTAAGTGCAGCCAGTGCGTCAACAAAATGATCTTGATTCTATAGAAGTGAGTGTACGTGTGGTACACATTTTTAGATCAAATTTCTACAAAATGTCATTTTTTGAATTATTTTTGATTTTTTTTTGGTGAAGTATTCTGCTTAATTTCCTCACCTGTGCAGACTACTGATTTGAACAAAACTGCACCACACGGATTCTATAATTATCTCTTAGGCGATAGATTACTACTCTCTTTAAAATCGTTCCTTCAAAGGCTTCGAATTTAAAGAAAAAAGCTTAAATTACAAAATTGGCAGCATATCGCCGGCAGTTGTAGGTAGTAATCAAATAAAACACTGGTAATTATTTGACATGATTGCGCGATTATACAAACTCTTGGAGATGAAAGCGTATTATTCGGCAAGTCGAATCTTCGAATTTTTCATATGAATTCAACTCGATGTGCGAAATTTCAAACATCTAAAATTCGCTAACTTTTAACTGCCTTCTCTCGGACTTACTAATTGGGTAATTATGCGATTTACCGCATCGTTTATTATGATTTTTTTGCATTGTAAAAATGGGACATTATTCATTCGTTCGAATTGTGAACTTTTCTCGTTAAGTGAGGCAGTAGGGATTCCTCGATTAATGGAACATTAAAAAGAGTCTAGTTGGTCGGTGATGTGGTTATCATACTAAATATCCTAATCATAACCCTTGAGGTGTTCAAAACGAAGAAATTTTCATCATAGGCGAATATCTATCTCCAATATTTCCATTTTGGTTACAATGCTAGCCATAAGTTTAAGAGTTCAAGTAATACTCGCAAATTTTCACTCGTCCTTCCTTGCATTCACCTCTCCATTTATTTCTTTCTGTCCTTTTCATATTCATTTAATCAATCGATAAATTTATTCTTGTTTATTTTACCATCCGAATTTTACCCCTTTATCCGTCGGTGATTTGCTCAGTCGCAAAATAACTGTATATTTTTTATGGAGCATCAATATATTCGTTCAATTAGCAATCGTTTTGGACGGTTTTTGATTCGCTTAGAATATGATGACCATTTGCCATATTTTAGAATTGTATGACTGAACTGCGTCAGATGATGGACCATTGTTTTGAGTTTTCAGTTATGGGCGTTCTCAGCTTATATTTCCTCATTCGAGAAAATTGTTTCAACGAAAAGATCGATAAGAAGATGAAGAATAAGAGTTCCAAAATCTTCGAGAAATTTGACCAAAGCAAAGAAGTGACTATTTCGGGCCGATGGATGTGTTTTCAGGTGAAGAAAAAAAAATTTCTCTATGTCAACTTTCGGAAATTTTTCACAAAAAAAATTTTGATATTCAGTAAGATTAATTCCACCTTGACGTTCGACACCTCCATATTTGCGCCATTTGCTTTTATGCGCTGTCGTGTTGTTATTTGATTTGGATCTTTTGATCGTTGACTGATAAGAAGCACCTAAGAAGCTGCAGCGGAGCTGTGAGTTTATTGCTTCCTAGTTCTTTTCGGCATTTTAATCTTTGTTGGCTATTGTACTTGTTGGCTATAGTATTGGCTATTTTTTCTTTTCTAAAAATTATCTTCAGTCTATTCTCGAGAACCGCTGCGCCTCGTTTATGAGACAACGATCGAACAGTATAGATGCGATAACCACTAAATCCTGTAAAAACTTCAATTTTGAGTATGCGAAGGAGGAGTGACGCTTTGGAGCACTAAATGTTGCACTGAGAAAGGTTTACCGGGACTTGATTCTGTGGGGAGAAGAAGGCCTCCGTTTAACTAAGTGTTTTTGGTAACTTTCCATATGAATTGACAATTTTTTTTTTGAGAGAACATGGCTTTGTTTGATATCAGTGGATATTTTGAGTATGTGATTGTCATCTCAACTAGTCTATGAAAACAATATGGTGTGGCTCAGTATATGGAAAAGGGCCCGCCGGCGTAGGTTGCCTTGCTGTGTGATCCGGTGAATCATATGCTCCACGAAGGATTGGACATTTTCATCCCGAAGTTCGCCATGGATTCGAAGAGGAGGGCCATTGATGGGCCCGGAGGGCTGGGGAACGTTTGGTTCTTTTACAAGACCGTTTGTTTGCATACGCTGCATTATATTCGCATGAAACCGCGGTACGTCAACAATTTTTGAAAAACTACCCGTTTTGCGTACCGTTGCGTTTCGGTGCAGCGTATTTGATACACAGCGTGGGCTGAATCCACAAGACCCAGAAGACGTATTGTTGCGAGGAATAGGAGCGTGCGTGATTGCTGTGGGGTTTTTGAACCAGTTCCGACTGAACAGCGGTCGCTTTAGAAATATAAAGGTGACTGTGGAATGTCCTATCATCTTCGAATAGTTTAGCTGCACTGATGCGGAACAAAAGTGCGCATGGCACGCGTAACTCTCGGATCTCAGCTTCCTGTAACCAAAGTGATAAAGTGAAAGCTACAACGAGTCTAATGGTGCAGGCGAAATCTACAGGTTTGAAAGACGGTTGTTGGACATACTGCTTTACAAATATTCATGCGGTTCCCGGCATCTAGCGGATCACCTCCGATTGTCAAGAGAAGCTGAGTAAGATGAGCGGGATTTGGCTCAGCGACAAGCCGACTTCCGAACTAAGAATAAGCTTATGGCACCCACCGTCATCGAGCTAGCTGGTTCAGAGCTCGAATTTTGTTGGCGCCACCACACTCCACAGAATTCTAGCATCTGGTTATTTTTCAAGCATTTCTTCCAGCGAGAGCAATCAGAATGCTCCAAATCTTGGAATCGCCAAGCGAAACCTATCGAAAGTCGTCACCATTCCTGGGACTCTTCAAATGTTAATAAATGAAACACGCTATCGGCAGTGTTCTTCGCAACAGTTTTGATAACTTCCACTCAATATTTTATCGCTATAAAGAAAACTGCGGTTTATAAATTTTTCACGTCAGATTATATAATGTGGGAATAGCATAATACCCTATAAGAAAATTTTCTGGTGGCAGCATGTAATCAGTAATGTTCCTAATTGATTGAGTCTGCAGTTGCACAATTTCCGAAATTTTGATAGCGTTTAGTATAGGGTAACTTGGAGGAGTTGTAGAATTTTTGAAGGGAATAAAATACACTCCAGGAATTTAAGCGTCCTAACGAATTGGCAGCACCATTTTTCAATTTCGATTAGTTGCTGTTTATGTAATAATAGTGATAGAACATTGTTTCCTTTGTTGTCGGTTCTTTTTGTTTATAACCCTTGCAATTGAAAATGAGTTGCATATCGCTCGAGGGAGGAAAGAGAAGACCGCGCCTTGTGGCGTCTCCACAGCTGTGAGTTTTCCTCGGATCATTATGTGGTTTATCAAGGTCTCAATTTCGAAAGTCGTCAGCTAAGTTCTGAGTGAGCTGAAGGTGTTTTCCGTCAACTGGAGAAATATGTATGCCTTGATGAAGTTGCAAGCGTTCTTGATGTCAGAGTGAACGATGTTTTTCCTTCACGAGATCCGTTTCATCTGTGATTTGGACAAAATGAGGCCTAAGGAAGGTTTTTGCAAGAAGCTTGCTGAAAACATCGCATTTCCAACTCTGCTGCAATATGATCGTTGTGCAGAAACACGAAGTTCAAAGCATTCTGGCGTGAAAGAACTGTAATTTGGCGCTTTTTTCACATTTATGTGACGGTTACATTTACAATTTCCCATTTATCAGGATGTTTCCTCACTAAAATGATGCTGATGAAAAGAGGGCATCATCCGATTTTTTTTTTCTTCAGCATCAGTGTTCTGTTCGCAATTCCATTAAGCCCTTATCGTTTTTAGGCTGCATAGGGGAGAATTTTTCTTCATAAAATATCGATGTTGAGCTCTCCCAACTCCACCCTACTCGCTTTCCCGTTGTGTTATCTGATTATGTCCATCATATCCGCATATCCTTTTTTTTGCACTGAATCTTTATTTCTTTAATAAAGCGTTTTTTTTTTTTCGAACATGCTGCCTCACACGTTTTCTCGTGCTCCTCTGTCTTTATGACAGCAGCCCGCCTAACATCCCTCACAAGGGGAAGCCAATTGGCAGCCGTGCCCCGTGGAGAGAGAGCTTGATTGCAGAAAACTTCATGCAGAGCGAGGAAGCTTTTGGTTACAAGGCCCCTGTGATAGCGACTCCAAAATGTATGCGTCATCTTTATGCGGGGATTCCAGCAAGGGGACGAGATAGAAGTGAACACCGGGCAATAGTGTTTCTTTCTTCGCAAATGTGCAGTAACTTGGATGCTTGTGTTTTCAAGCGTGAAAATACTTTACGAGTGGAATGAATATGCGTAGATTAAGAGCAAATTAATCTCTTTTTTTTTCGCGTATTCTTTTCCTTTGTAATGATGAAAAGAATTAGTGGTATCAACTGTGCCATGAAACTTTCTGCTGAAGAATTGTGTTTCCTGCAGAGGATACTTGCTCTTTTCCTTCTCTTTTTTCGATAATGGATTGGATATGATCATTCGGAAGGCGTTGACATGGCAGTGACGGATGTCTTTAGCTCAGTCAGCATTGCATGCGCGTTTTTCGTGGAAAAATGTAACATCCTCGTTCCGCTGGTAGGAATTATATGTAAAGAAAATCTCTTGAGGGCATTTATTGATTAGGAGTTGTTATTTCCGGGTTTTGGTATTTGAAGAATTTTTTACGATGAGCGTGATCGAGTGTTTCGTTGGCTTGTCTTGCATTACAATATAAAATGGACATTTAGGAGCTTTGAGCATTCTTTTGCTGGTGCGCATAGAAAAATTGCATTCGTTTTCTTGAAAACTGAAACATTGCAAATTGCAAAATTGTTGCAGAAATTGCATAGCTTTTCTGAGAAAAAATGTTAGAGGGCGGGTAGCAATTGTCTGCGAGAATTCTGATCATCGATGCAAAAATACGAAATAACTTTAGCGAACTGAAAGTTTTGTACAGTAATATCGCATCAGTTTTTAATGCTTACTGCTTCGCTTATTCGAGAGCGCGTATTAGAGAGAGTGTATTTCCAACTGTTTTCCTCCTCGCTTTGCTTCAGGTGTTTATATTAGCTTGCAGACTACTAGATAATCGCGTTCGCCATTTCACCTTCTCCACCTAGCTATGCTTCGAGACTGCATTCTTTGGGCCCTTGTTGCTTCTATCTATGTCTTTATTTTGAGTTAGATTGTGATGTTGCATTTGAACGTGTGTTGGTGGCAAAACTGTATAGTGGATTGTCATGTTGAACGATGATTGCGACTTTCGCTTGAGGATATTTTTGCTCCTATAGGGTGCATTAAATTTGCGAAAAATGAAATACGCTGTGAGTTTTCGCGTCTTATCAGATTATTCCAGCGGGACTTGAATGATTTCAGACATCAAAATCTTCATTATCTCACCAGTAAAACTAAAGAACAGGAAAAGAAAAATGCAACACATCAAAGATAACGAATAAGGCATAACACTGGGAACAAAAGGGGGGAACGGAGATGAAATAAGTTTCATAATAAATCTCATCAGTGTCGTTGGGCGGTTGCTGAGCGGTCGTGTTTCCTTCCGCTCAGCTCGATGCGGTGAAGGGTCGTGGAAGGACCGTCAGATATGACGGTCGCCTGCGAATATGCTGAATAAGCAGGCGTGAACCAACCGACGGCGAAATCCATCAGGGTGTGACTGGGGTTGGCGGTGGCGCGCCAACACTTAGAGCCCCTGCTGCTTTGCAGATACTTCGTAGAAGAAGAAAGGCTAGGAGAAGGAAACTCCGAATAACCGAAACCTACGTCGCCAGCAGGCCGGCCACCAGGCGATGTACTACTGGCCACAGCAATATGGAAAGCAAGAACGCGGCAGACTGCCAACAAGGTGCGGTTTCGACGTCTACATGGCACTGCTTGGATGCGGCGAGTTCAGGATCGAGAAAGATGGAAAAATTGCCAGCTGCATCGACGGAGACAACGACGAAATCGATGAAATCACAGCTGTTCAATGTATTCAATGTAATGAAAAATTGGGACCTGACAAGTAGAAAATTTGGAAGTCGCATTGGAGAATTTAGGTTATATTATTGCAAAATCGCCTCGTATTAACTTTCGGCTACTCGGCTATCACCTGTCGCAGCGATGAGAGAAAAAGCCAGGCAGAAAGAATAAAAGGCTATTAGCTGAGCGAAGTGAAAATTTTTGACAGAAAACCTTGAAGCACGAAACAGAAAGCTTGCGTAACAGATGGCGGCCTATTCTAGTTCTCTTTTTTCTCCTACTGTCATCCCTGTTTCATTTCCCTGCCTTCCGTTAGTTCTAACCTTTCTGCTTTATGCCTACCTTCCTTCCAAAAAGTTGGTTACCAACCGCTTGAAATAATCACAATTCAATTATAATTAATGCTATTCCGAGGGATGTCATTATAGTAACATATGTAATAGCTGCGATGCGCGAGTGCGAATGTTGTTGTAATGAGTCGATTGTCAACAGCATTATCCCTTCGTTATTTGGGAGACTATAGGATGGCATTTACTCGAACACCTTACCATTGAGGTTAACCTTCACGTCCTTCATAGCAATGAAATCATCTATGTTTCCGCTGTTTCACCCTACTCGATGGTAACAGCAAGCATTTAATTTTGCAAGTGATGACCGTTCAGAATCGAAGTGATTGTTTGAATGGATGACTGATATATAATATTATCATTAATTTCGTCATTAAAGTTTATTCGAATATTTCATGACCATATGTATGAGTCGTTTTATGTTACAAGTGCTGTTTGAATTCTTCGAGAACAGTTCCTTCACTGAATCGATTTCACTAATTGAGTGGAAGGCAGCGATGAGTTGGCGACAGAGAGTAATAAATTTTAAGCTACTAAATTTCGATATTGTAATGATTGATTAATGACGAATGCTAACACGACTTGGCCACGTGCGCTGATAATTGGACTCGATTCGCTGGAGCCATTCATTTTAAACAATTTACTAAATCGACCTGTCAAATTTTTTGAAATAAAGCATTCTGAATTATTTTGAATGGAGGGAGACACGTACCGTCGAAATATGAGGAAATAGAAGCATCATTTCTTTCATGCAAGGAAAAGCTGCTTATACTGGTTATTGGTGGATCGTGATATAGTCTTTTATAATCTTATTTATAGCTGATCACCTGAGTCTCTCGATCGCTGCCTAATAAATATTGAAACCTGTCTCAGGATCTAAAGACGAAGCGAAAACGACATAAATATCCAAAGAAATTTGATGTGGAGTATGACTCCGGCGTCATCTGTGAGTGGTCTGTGTTAATCGCCACACCTTTACTCGATTCCGGTGAAATGCGATGGCACTGACTGATGTAAACTGACCGCTTAATATATCGTTATAGAGAGTAGCACATCTAGACATCTCTGAATGATTTCCAACTAAACATTCATATCAAACAACTCAAATATGGAGTCATGATATTTTTCGTAGTCTCGAAATTTCGAAATGAAAGTTTTAGATAAGTTGGTCATATTTTTCATTTATTCTATCACTGACTGATGTCGTATCTGGAGTTGTTAGATCGACATGGGAATATTTTAATTTCATCCGCTTGCTGGCTATAATAAATTCGAATATATGTTCGACCAGTTTGATCTATAGAGCGACGAAGATCATTCAGGTATTGTTGTGGTGAAATAGCTGCAGAAAATTCTGGTTTTTCCTGAACATCAAATGTCGTTTACCATACGTGCAAATTTATGCGGCAAATGTATATTTTGCCAATTAAGTTTCTGAGAATTTTTGCTGCTGTTCGATGGGTTCAATAAGAGAATAATAGAGATTTTTGATGCTATCCAGTAATACACAAAAGGCACATCTGCATTTCGTCATTGTTCAAGTGCTTATTAATTGAAAAGATCTCTAATTCCTCTGAGAGATTGCCTAGGTGAATGTTGATATAAAACAAAATGAAATGTTTATTGAACAAACCGTGCTCTTTTCCTTCTTATCGGTTGGCATGTAAATCCATAGAAGGTGGCCTTAGTTATTACATGAACATTTGTGGGCTCGCCTGAGCTTTTATTGCTAAGTGATGTCTCTCCATTTCTGAAATCTCTTTTATCCGCACAGCATTTCTTTATTACCGATAGCCAACTTCATTTTTTCAATTACATGTGATTGAGTGTCACCGAGTTTTTCACAAAATTGCATGCATGTTCTTTGATCACCACATCCTGTCATTTCCACTTGAAACGCTCATGCGGTGAATGCAGCAAAAAAAAAGCGATACTATTACCACAAACAAATCCGATATACAATTAAGGGATCTTCATCTGGGGATTTTCTTTGTATCTTTGTTTGTTTGTTGCTTTTTTCTTTAAAATTTTAGCACTGATTTTGAAAAGGGTGGAACAGTTCAAAATGCAGCCGTCTGTAGCGTCCGGCGCACTGTGCAACGTTTTTTGGTAGCCCTCGATGGCGCTGTGTACAATGCGGATAGTTTGAGTTGTTTTAAGGAGCGGAACAAGATCAACGCTTCTGAGTTGAAGATATATAGCGGTTGTGAGCACAAATTTTATTTTCCGTTCATTACCATATTCCCACGGTATAATGTTGTTTCCTTCGGTATTAATGTTTACATTTTCGACTTCAAAAATATTTTGTGGTTATTTCGAAAAACTTCTCAAAGTTCTCATTTTTATAGATTTTCATTTCAGCTGATGCATATTAGATTACGGAATATGGAATGCTTATTTAATGATAGCTGATGAATCTATCAGAAGAAGATTTCGTTAAATGATGCAAATCCTCTCTCCTCAACCATTAGAAAAAATTACCGGAAGCTTTTTTAACTCAATTTTACTGCGATGTTTCGTCCGTTTCATCGAACTCTAAAACACATGAAATGCATTCAATTTCTATGCACGTCATTCAATTAGCAGTTCAAGAGAAATGAGAAATCCGAGTAACTTCTTCTAGGATTAAAAACGGGGATTTCACAAAGATTTTTTTTTCTGAAGGATTTCGCATTCTGAAGGTATACATAGAGGCATACAAAGGTTTGTTCCTTGGAAACATAATTTTCAGACATACGTAGGGTGCCGAAGGAGCGAGTTTCCTTGTTTTATTTGTTGTCCAAGAGGAGTCGGATTGCCAGGCAAATCAGCTCCGTGGCAACAGATGATTTTTTGAATGCTTTTTGCTTTCATGTTTATTGCTTCCTATCGATTTGTTAGCAGTTTCATTGCGACAATGACAATACAACAAAACAAACGAAGCTTTTTTGCTTGAATAGATGCGTTGTGTAGTAACGATATACTAATTCCAGTAATAGTATGTAATAACGGCATCGAAATTTATTCGAACACGAGCAGTGTTCGGGGATATTGCCTCACCAAGGAACTAAATGATTTTTTTGCTTTCCAATGTCTTTTTCGATAACTTGTTTTTAACACTCGATTATTGCTCTAGCCCTAGATGGAATATCGCTTGCGATTGCAGTCTTTTTATTTCCCATTCCGATTTGGGAATAATCCGAGGAGGGCAAATTATTGACGATTCCATTGTGTATATAATTTTGAACTTGTATAAACGTTTGTCGCATCCTATCTTATAGCGTTTTATTTCTGAATTTACTAATGCGCCCTTTTTTCAGTGATTTTTTAAGGAATCTTTCTTAGCAGTTTTCTTCTCATAAACAAATGAAATCGAATGCGTTGATTGCGTTGCACTTTCGAAATGATCCTTCGTTCTTTTCTGGGTGCATTGCTGACTTAGAATCATGTTATTTTCATTAGAAATTCGCATTTAGAAAGACAGAGGAAGAACACTTGTCGACTTCCTCAATAATCATTCATTCTGATTGTTTCTTGCGATGATGTCATTGGCCATCAAAAATGTTAGGATCATGCTTATGCGTTTGATGATTCTGATTAATGTGGAACACCTCAACTATGGGATGTTGTTGAAAAACATGATTCCTATTACGTCGGTATTACAAGCACACATCGGCGCGCTCCTCTGTTTTCTGTGTTTAATTTCCGCAAATTTTATGCCTCAGTGTTTTATTGCGCCACAGTAATTGCATCATTGTAATAGGTCATCTTTATGTGCAAGACAAGTGAAATTGCCATGGTGAAATTACAAATTCGAATATCTTTTTTCTTTCCGAAGGATTTCTTGCTCGAACTCCTCACAATTCTTCACTTCTCTTCAATACATTTCTGTTGTCAAACATCCGCCAACGTCTTAAAGACTTCAACATTTTGCCTATTGGCCCTCCACTTTCGGTTATGCGCAAGTAGGTAGGGCGGCGATCCCCAAAATATACTTACCGTCAGCGAAATTTTAAGCAGTAGTTCAAGAGATGAAGCCCAAGCTTTCATAGCGCTCATTCAAGAAGTGATTCTTCGTTTATTTCGTTCTATTCTTGAAGTGGAATGATGCAGTGGTACTTCATTCTATCTGAGTGCTGCTGCTGCCATTGTGGCATACAATTGACAAAACTTCCTAGGTATGAATGTTCGCGGTCTTTACGCATCGATATATTTCCGGCCTCAACAGCAGACACTGCTCCAAGCAAACAATAATTTACAGTACATTTGTTTTTAGTGTCACCTCTCATCTCCTCCTCCTCCACCCTCCTCTCTCTTACACATCTACTTCACTCCTCTCCCCTCTCTTTTTTATCTCGCATATCTTTGCCTTTTTTCTCTTGCCATTTTGACGAAGCAAAAAGTTTTTGCCTGGGGCAGGAAGTTTTGCGCTACGACGTTTTGATGGCTGCGACACTTTGGCACCGAGGCAATTAGACACCGGAGAAAATTTAATGCCGTCAACTTGCCGCTTTAGCATGTGCTGATAGCGTTTTACGACATAGCCACCCTTATTTTTGAGATGTCCACTGAACTGTTTTACTGAAATGCTTCTCCAATAATGTTTCAAAGCTAAATGCCATTCATTTCATGCATATTCTTATGAAACTGCTAGAGAGGGCGAATAGTTTTAGGCAAAATGCAATTCCACATAAGCAGAACGGAGAAATGTTTTAAAAAATATGTTTGGAAACATGTGCAAATCGTTTCAACATGAATAAATCATTGAGGAAAATATTCATGTCGTTCTATAACATATTGAAATAGCTAGATTTGCTTCGGTGATTTGGAAGTCAATAGAACATAAGCTTTTCTTCATCGATACGAGGATTTGTCATGCGGTTACTGGATAAACAGAGGAGCCTCGGAAATGCACGAATAAATGAAGTGTTATGATAAGCCGTTATTTTCTAAAGGATGATGTGATGCCTTAGCAGTTCAGAATCCAGTGACTTCGATTTCGAGAACATCATTGGAAGAGAGGTCGTAGATGCTCGTTGCATATTTGTGATGTGGTTGGATATGAGTAAGAAAAGGACCATCAGTGGAGTAGTATGTTGCACAAATTGTCTGCATTGCTATTGAGAATGTTTGATTCATTTTGGGGCACTGTATCTGGTAAAATCACTCGGAAATTATGCACCGTCTCTCGCAGTTACTTGATCATAGCACGATTATTGTATCTTTGTATGACACGGAGTAAATACGGCAGTTTCTGATGTCACCGTAATTCCTTGTATGGTGGCTCTTCACTTGTTAGCAACAGTTCATATTCATCGTGAAGATAATTTTAAATACGTTGCGGAAAATTTGCGATGGTGTGCACATAGGGCGATTTGATGATCCTCGTAAAGGGTCATCAATAGTTCGAACAGCTGTCATAATCATTCCCTCGCTCATTCCCAAATTTCCTTGGAGTCAGCATTCGCGCAGTGTCTTCTTTATAGCCCTGTCCCTTATTAGACGTTGCGTTTGATGCGATAGACAAATGCTGTGATCGGCGCTTCACGCCATCTGACACGAAAAGCTAGAACCGCCGTTAGCCAGAGATCATTGCTAATCTCTGCTGCTCGTTCACTGCCGCAAGAAGGAGGCGGATATACAGTTTTACCTGGACAGAGCGAACAGCAGTCGATCTAGCAAAACTCTCCTTCATGTTTCCTCCAGCTTTCTTCATATCACGAACAGTACGCCTCTACATAAGAATCCAACGCATGTGACGCAAGAGATTTTGCATAGCTACATACATGCAAACTATACATGCAAAATTTGCAAAACCAAAATGGGACAGAGATCGATAAGATACCGTGCGACTCAGCTGCTCAACCTGCACAGCCAACGTGATTGTTGAATTGAAGGTTTTGATGTGACATAAAGGCAAACAATTGCCTATTGTCCAGTGATGATGAAATAAATAAATAAAATAAAATAAAAAATAAAATAGCAGTTGTTGCACGGAGATGGAATGCCTGTTTGTAAAGAACCGATATGGAATGCGCTGTGATACGCTCGAAGGTTCTTATATCAGAAGCGCGTAAGATAGATTTTCTTTCTCTTTGCGGTAATATTTAAGTTTTACAGTTGTTGTTTTTTCCGACCACATCTTCCATCTTCCTAATTACCAGTGAAGCGATCATCCTTGGTACTGCTTGGGCTGATATCCGACCAGCGAGTGGTCTTTCGCTGTTTTGTAATCGTTTAAGTTGTCGTTTAGTGTTGTGCATTCACCAGTGGATCTCTTGAATCCTTGAGGATATTTCAGTCGAGTGTAGTGTTTTCGACAATTCCTTTTCTAATTCATTCTTGTTCATATGTATGTGCGCGATTCTCGCTCGTATTTCTTTCTGGAAAATTGTACCTTGTTGTTAAGAACTTGAGGAATCTTGCCTAGTGTTCCGGTAATATGATGGCTTTACGATCCAGTCCGCTGCCAGTCACCTCTTTCACATATATTCTGATCCG
>JAARMF010000484.1:28997-39497 GCA_022844705.1 Toxascaris leonina | reverse complement strand
ATATATATATATATATATATATATATATATATAGGCGTATGGTGCATTATATGTACGCCATATATGGTGCCGTAATGTTTGTATAATGTCATAAGCTGACTTTGGTTGCCTTATTTGTTCTCATCACGCACAGCTGGACTATAGTGAACTACGCTCGCATCTTTGAAATTTAAAGGCACGATGACAGGCAGGTTAAATATGGTCACAGACTCTGCAACGTATAGCGCTTCAGCCCTTCTTTAAGTTCTCCCAAGTTTCTGTTGTTCCACGTTTCCAGTGAAGCCTTTTTGTGTTCATTGCGAATCTTTTTCAGATGATCGTCATGAAATCTAACAGAGTAGTTTCTCCTTTCTTCAATAGGATGAAAAGTGAGAGTTAAAGCCTCGTTCGCTCAAAGTATTCGTAAAATCAGGAGGAAAATATTTGCAAAATAAATTGATATTTTAGCATATTTTTTCGAGTTTAGCAAATATATGTCCAAGAATGACGACTGATTTTGAAAAAGCATCTGCAAATATAAGGGATTCGAATTAAAAACGAGGAGGGGTCACGCGGATAGGGGACAGGAAATAGTGAACCATTCGTTTATGTTCATTGTCCTCCATCGTAATATCTCAAGCTCATGTATACGGCATCAAAGTCATTCATTATCATATTGTAGTGTGGCAGTCATCCTCAAGCGGAATTGCTAGATATAAGCTGGCTCCTCACAACGATCCTTTTCCAATGATCTCGGCTATTTGACTTAGCTAGGATGGGGAGCTTTGGAACAAGTTAGTTTTGGATATTTTGATTGGCTGTGTTCCATAATTTCAGGCTTCCAGCATGGGAAGTTTGTTACTGTGTGCTGGTGAAAAGGGTATGCGCAGTTCCTTGCCGAATTCACGCATAATGGTTCACCAGCCAAGTGGAGGTGCCGAGGTTGGCTTCAGTGTTTCTTGATTACATACATCTTGATGGTCAGCATTCTTGTCTGTTGTCATTTAGACGTCTCGTACACGGTAAAATATGACATCAAATGTTTAGACGCCAACATAACTTGCAGCAGTGACTACTTTTAGATGTTTTCAAAGAGATATTTCCGTTTTCAGCTGTCGTTTTCGTGGATCATGTTCACACATTTTGCGTCTCGGAATCCCTCTCAGAGACTAGGAGATGTGAGAAAGACCATGCACTGTTTTAAGCAAAGAATGAAACCTATGATATTCCAAAGATCCCACTTTATAGAATTTCGTAGTTGGGTGGGAAGGCTCAAGGTAGACTTTAGCTAATACAATAGCAGTAAACTACTTTCGAATATCTTTGTGCAGTGCAGTGTCAGAGGCGAGACAAGGCGGTAGAGATTTCAGAATCGAGGTGATAATTTTTATAGATCTGGAGTTTATTTCTCAGTAGCTCAATCTGAATATGCACGTGATGAGCTCTCTGTCCGTATCGTTTTGTGTTTCAGAATTTTGCACGAAAGAGTACTTGTGTTTGATGCAGAATGTTTTGCCATCCAGCCTTTTTCGTCGGTTCCAAAATCTCCAAATCAAGATGATTGCTGCAGATCGCAAAACTGAACTGCTGAAAAACATTTAGTAGAAGAAGTATCAACAAATTTTTATACCTTTCGAGCGCTTTGCCGTTTCAGCATCCCCAAAAGTTAATTTGACTTTGATGGATTTTCTCAGTGGGTTTCCGACTGAGAAGTTGCTTGAAAGAAGCTTGAAGATCAATTTCAGATGACGAATTGAGTTAGTGATGAAAGTTTAGCCTTGGAGATAGAAAAACATAGAGTTATTGAGAGGTACTGCTGTGAATTTTGAAAGTTATGTCTATGGGCCATCCTTTAAAATGATTTTTTTATCGCCTGCACTTTGAACGATCAAACGGGATAATTCAAGCTATTCTTACTGCAAAACCAAAAATTTACTTCCGCGCCTTCCGATTTCCTCTAATAAATCCTCCTATCGTTTCACTGCATGCTTTTTTAGGCTTGTGTTATTACCGCTTGCTGGTGAATGCGAGAATAAAAGTGGCGTTAGTCTCAATAAAAAATTATAGGTCTTTCCTTAATAGAGCAAAAAAGTGCAGCGAAAAATTTGTGCTTTTAAGCTTGTTAAAGTTAGATTTACATTGTTTTACGCTAGCAATGATGTCAGTTTCGGTCTTGAATTCACCGGCTGATGATCTTTTAACTGATCTTTGCCCATTGTTCAAACGGATTTCTTTGCAAAAATCTTAGTCGGCCTGAAAATCATTTTGTTTGCCAGGGTACAGCTTCAGACATCATCATTAGAGCCGAAGAGATAGCACGACTCAGGAAGCGACTAAACGAAATTTACGCGAAGCATACGGGTACGTTACAATTTCACTTGGCAGTTGTTGATTTTGCACTGTTATAGTATCGTATTGTTTACGAGCCACTGTTATAGTATCGTATTGTTTACGAGCTCGTAAAAGTTTGTTAATTGCTGCTGAAACGGCTTTTAATGATAGTGTTTGTCACATCACCACGGGGATATATTCTTACTGAGGGATTTCCTATCATCAGTACACGCAGTACATCCTCTTTTCTTTGTGGGCGTCATTCTCCGTTCAAGTCTTTCTTTGCAGTTCATTAATAGTGCACCAATGACCCGTTGTTCCATCGATTTTTCTGACAAAATTGGATCGTTGTTAATCCGTGGCTAGGATTCAGTGACTGCGGGTTAATGAAGGGTGGGGCAGCATTTCGAGTAATGGAAAGTACTACTTATATTTCTGTTTCTCCTCGCTGATTTGCTATAAATCATCATTGATTACATTGAACAGCTGTGATTTCATCTATTTCGTCGTTGTCTCCATCTATTGAGCTGGCAATTTTTCCATCTTTCTCAATCCTGAACTCGCCGCGTCCAAGTAGTGCCATGTAGAAGTCAAAACCCCATCTTGTTGGCAGTCTGCCGCGTTCTTGCTTTCCATATTGCCGTGGCCAGTAGTACATCGCCTGGTGGCCGGCCTGCTGGCGACGTAGGTTTCGGTTATTCGGAGTTTCCTTCTCCTAGCCTTTCTTCTTCCACGAAGTACCTGCAAGGCAGCAGGGGCTGCGATCTTTTTCGGCGGATCGTACTCGCCGTGACGCGAGACGGTCATTGGGTAATATGACCATTTTTTTAAGTGTTGGCGCGCCACAGCCAACCCCACTCACCCCCTGATGAATTTCGACGTCGCTTTGTTCACGCCTGCTTATTCTGCATATTCGCAGGCGATCGTCATATCTGACGGTCCTTTCGCGACCCTTCCACCACATCGAGCTGAGCGGCAGGAAACACGACCGCTCAGCAACCACCGATACCGACCGATTTGCTATAAATGGTGAATAAAAAGCTTTTGAATACATGTATATCTTTGTGCGGGATTTCTGAGTGGGAGAAAGAATCAGCCTCCGAAGCATCGATACTTGCTATTTGGGGACGAGGTGTTATGGAGAAAAAATTGAGGTGAATTTGGGCATCTCGGCGTGAACCTGTCGTATTTTTCTCTTTTTTTGAGGGGGGGGGGGAGGGGGATGGAGGAGAGAAAAGTTCACTCCTATTTTTTTACTCATTGAGAAAATGATACTCTTTTCTTGCATCTCTCTCTCTCTGCCATCAAGCCTGGATGTATGCATTCTCCCTCCTCTCCACCTTCTCAAGAAATGTGAACGTAGTAATTTTTAGTAAGTGCATTATGGAGGCGTGGAAAGTGTAGACTCTGAACTCTGTATTGCAAGATGGCGTACTTCGATACTCATTGGTCGACATCGACTACTTGTTGATCCTCCCCGACCTTCCGTGATGAAAGAAACAGCGGCACAAGACAGTTGGGTGCTTTGCCGTTGACTGACCGGCACAGTGGGTTATGATTATATCGAGATTTTTACTTATCTGGTATTTCTTGCTATTTATTGGGTCCAACTGAATTTGCAGCAATCTTCGCAGAGGTCCTTGGCCATTGATCTTTGGCTTTTTAGGTCAAGACGTGAAGACTATAGAAGCCGCACTCGACAGAGATAAGTTTATGAGCGCCGAAGAGGCGAAAGCCTTTGGTTTAATCGATCGTATCGAAGTTAGTGCGACCTCAAAGTAGTTGAAGAAGTTCGTTGTCAGGCTCTTCGATGATCCGCTTTTTGTGTAATTATCTATCTTGCAGCACAGCAGAGGTTTCTTCTCATAAAAAAGTCTCTGAAGAATATGAAAGGAAGAGGTCAGTATTGGAAGGTGCAGAACTAACTTTTGGTGGTGGTAGATTGCGAGAGGGAGGGGCTGTGGAGAGTTACTGGGTGGCCAGACTTTTATGTTATAGCAAAAGTAGGAACTGAAGATCGTATTTGGGGTTTGTTCGCAGAATATTTCACTAAATCTTCTGAAATAGCTCATTTATAATCTTGTCCAACTGCATATTATTAATGGGTATCGTGCCACGAATGTTTGTGATAATCTGCTCATTGTTTGTTATGTTTTTGAAATCACAATAAAGTCAGAGGCGACTCACTCAACATTTTTAATGTGAACTCTGAGTTGCTTCTATTAAAATCTCCTTGGTTTGTTAGCCAATGATGGATGCCGCTAGAGTCGAAACCTCCTCCGCATTGTTTCATAAGCAGTGAGCGGCCATATGGTTTGACTTGAATTGACGGTACAATTGACTTTCCGGAGGAGTCTTGCTCCGATCGCTTCACTGAACTTCTTGAGATGGTTTCATTTCATCATGGATTTTGTCGATTCCAATGTGCAGTGATAAATTTGATAAGGGTTTAGTCTATATTGATTGACTTGTGATGATCTGGATGAATGTAAACTGGTATGGTGGCGAATAAATTTCGACATGTGTTGGAGTGTTCTTTCTTTAATGTCTGTTCGAAGCATCCCTGATGACGAGTTCGACCAGGATTATGCCCACTGAATTAAGTTCACTAGGTGTAGTTATTATTTACATTGGCTTAACGCCAGCGAATCACTGAACGCCAGGCTTTTATGCCGCACATAAATTTGGTTATGTTTTCACTTATACGTTGGATATCATCCATTTGTGGCGTTTGCTGAGTCACAAAAATATGTCCCAGCGTCGTGTTTTTGTATCGTTTATGATTTTTTAACGAAATGAAAGGCCGTTTTCTGAAGAAGACAGCGAATGTGGTGTTACGTATTGAGTGGGCTGAGTACATATTGCTTTCGATGACGAGAGGTAGTAGAGGATATATCCTCTCGTAACTTCTTTTGATGAAGCCAGCATCGCGAGTGCTTTCTTTGTGGAATTGAAATTCTCGTTGATCGCTTAAATAAAGGATTTGGTGAAGGCCTAGTGAGGAGAGCACATGTGCTGTTTTCTACAAATGCACTGTTGCCTCGCCAGTATTTCCTCTTCCCTGTCTATGTGAAGAAAAATGTCAATGGCATATCAATGGTTCTTGTGGAAATACCTCTCGAATGCTGTCCACTGAATTCCTCACGTTTACAGTGCAATCTTTACTGACAAAATATCTGTTAAAAGACATTAATTGTCAAGATCTGAATGGTGATAACCCTTCGGATGCTGATCACTGAATTTATCGGAGCAAAATTTGGTCATGAAAGCTACTTGTTTAGTGATTGATATTACAACTATAGTCAGATAGCGTTGATTGCATTACAATTGTGTTTTTCAATGCTCACTTTCTTGCAGTATCGCTTGATGTTTGCTGATGATTTCTTTTCGTCTATTCAATAACGGGGACTACATTCCATCTCGGAAGTCTTTCGCTTATAAGTTTCTTCTAGGTAATATGTTGACTAATCCGAAAGGCACTCTTGTGGCTATTGGCATGCACAGTGCTGAACAAAGATCGTTGTCAGGAACGGGAGGGGTGGAAATGGGAACGGAGACGGACACATATTTCATCATTCCAGTAATCGGCACGTTGTTGTAGGTGGAGGAATATGAAAGAGAGAGCCTAAATTAAGGAAGTATTAACATTTTTTTTTTACTATGGAAAGAACATATTTCTCAAGTGGCTTATGCTATTTCCTGTCGTTGATTTCAGTTAAACATATTTAGTAAAAAATGCGAGAACATTGGAGTAGGACCAGAAAGTGGAGTCTGATTGGTCTCTTCTGTTGTCCCCAAACACATGCATTACATTCTAGCAACAGCACTCCAAGTACGAGAATTTCGGCAAACAATTTGAGAAAGCAATTATATGATAAGCGGAACTTGATTTTTTGAGAATTTTGAATTTTCGAATACGGTCTTCATGTATTTAAAAAGAAATTAAAAGTGGGTACTTGTCTAAAGACATGAAATTTTTGGTTCCCACAATGTTTGGCCGTCTCTGTGCTCTGGATAATAAATTCAACCGTCCATAGATTTTCCAACTGTAGATTTCAGAAAAGTGTCTAGCTTAAGGAGTGGTGCCTGAGCAAGTCCTTCTGAAAGAACTCAATAAGTGCAATTTGAGCTTATTGTAAAACATTTAATCAACTTTGGTGACTTTTAGCTTTGTTCTGCCTTTCCTAATCTTCCACTCAAAGGAATCCGATAAAACGCCGAATGTGCCAGATCAGTTGAAGCATCTTGAATTGATGAGTGGAATGATTTGTGGTTCTCCAGCCTGAGTCTTTGTAGCAAGTTTTTCCGCGTTTTAAACGTGAAGAGATTTCGTATATACAGATGTCACGCCTCTGCATTTCTCAGAGAGTTAATATAAATGAACTCAACTTATGCTAATGAATTTTTATCAGCTTATCAACAGTTAAACCGCAATATTGTTGAATGCAAAAGCACACATCGCCTCAGCCTAATTGCTTAGTGATATTATCTTGTTTGAAATACGCTAACATGATTATTCGATCACGATCATAAATTTTTCCCCATTGAGATTCAATGCTGCGCATAAGTGTTTCCAAATCATTGCGTTTTTCTCCCAAGCCGAGTGAGTATTCATTTCCGTTTTGGTGATGCCATCGCACGTATGGCGCAGGTGTGGAGTTGAATATTCGTGATTTTAGTGGTGATATGCTGCTCTGACGAGGATGGAGTAGTGAGGAGGAGTGTGTTAACTGTTGCTTCTGCCGTCTAACCGATGCATGCATTGTGATATGTCATTCAGTTTTTCACTACTCAAACATTCGATGTTTAATTTGATTTATAAAAAACATTGCTCTTCATCGGAGTTACACCCGTCCTACTCAATTGGACAACCGCAGATTTTCTATGAGCTTATCGGTTGCATATAATTTTGCAGATGTTGATTACAAAGAGCGTTTCTATTCTAGTGAGCGCATCAGATGGAGCAGGCTGAAATCGGAGGTTAAAGGAACTCATACGACAGAAATTGGTGAATATTACTTTAGAAAGCCTCTTGTGAAGATCTGGAGAAGATAGTTACCGCATCGAATTCGGAACACATGAAGTCTATTATTCCGCGAGCGAATATATAGCTCTCAGACGGACTGTTGGTCCGATCGAAAAACCATTTTCATTTGCCGCTTTCTGTTTTGTTTGCAAATTTGCTCATCATTTGTTGTCTAGATTGTGCCTTTTGTTCTTCATCATTGCTCTCAGATAGGTGCACATGTATTGCAGTGTTCCGTGAAATCTTCAGTATAGCTTTCTTCAGTGAACAGTTATATTCTTTGCATCAACTGTCAACCCCTTGCTGCAAGCAGTTTGACTAAGCGGGATCGCTAGCCAATTTGATTTGTGCGCTGCCGATTTTCCAGTAGTGCTCATTGAGGGACCCTAAATTTTACAAAATCATGCTCCAAAACCAACGCAGCTACGCGATTGGAATGTGTGCTTGCTAGTTGTTTGTGTGACGGCAAATTACGAACCATAAAAGATAAGACGAAGAGACCGGGTAGATAATAAAATAATCTGTCCGTTGATTGTCGACCGACATGAAAACGCCTGGAGACGCTCGAAATTTGAATATTAGATTTCTGACACAGCGAACTACAACCGATGGATGAACATTTATCCAAAAACGATCCGTCTGATAACGATATGAAGCGATGGTCAATCGTTTAGAAAAGCAAATGCATTATTAGGTGTTTTTGTTTCGTCCTTGAATATTCTTCTGATTCAGTATGTTGTCAAAGAAAGATGCATATATTGTCAGCCACATCCCCGCCCAATTTAACGCTTTCCACTCGTTTCACTAATCGCGTAACATGATGACCTGGTTATTTTCGCAGTCGTTTTATGAGCTCAACATTCTAGAAGCTTGTGCCGACGTTTTATTGACTATCTCCGTCGAAAGGGACCTAGTGCTGTGCTGAGCATGGCATTTTATGGATCGTTAAGAACATGTGAAATGGTACGACGTTTAGCTCTTAGTTTATTTGGGAAGTGCTGTGAGTAGTGCGATACTTCGCTCTTATCAGTACGGCTAGAGTGAACGGTACAGCGATAAGATAAGCGGGTTGCCGTTCCTTATGTACGTTGTGAACAGGCGTCTCCGCCTCTGACATTCTCATTCAATTTAAGTGCTGCAGTGCAGTCGACATTCGACAATACCGGTCGTACGGTGCCGTGCATTGAATTGTGCATAAAATCCTTATTTTTAAGGTGATATTATGCACACTTTTGTGCACAGCCTCTCGACTGATATCCAACTTGTGCTCGATCCTCCACGAATCCTCATCTTTCAAATCCATGTGTAGCAATGCGTCTTTCCTCAGCTTCTTGTGCTTCTTGCACCAACCGTCCCTTTGCTTCGAAAGCGAAACTTCAGTCACCTTTTGATTGCCAGCTAAATGCTACTTGCTCAACTTTTTGAACTCATCGACAGCCGTTACTGAGACTTTGTAACTTTCAATGTGCAATTTAGAGGGACCGTTTAGCTTGGTTTCTTTGAGCCCTTTCGTCAATTACGGGTACTGCGGTACATCGTCTCGACATAACTGTGCGGCTTGCCCTTTTTGAATCTGCAATTGGAAGTTGAGCACTTATAAAGCTATTAGGGACAGGGTGATCCTCAAATAAATGAGTTGTGATTCGACCGAAAAAATTGCCAGAGACATCAATTCCTCTTCAAAACGAGTTTTCAAGTCTCTCTCAGGAAATAAGGAAGAAGGATGGCAGTCCATATGTGATTCTACGTTTCACCACTACCATTCTGCTGAACTTTGCGCGTTGATATCCTCGTGTAATGACTAAATTGTTGGTTTCTTAAATCTTATAATGCAAGCCATATGCATTCCGCTCGATGAAATAGAGGTCTCTTTATTCCTGAACTCACTGATTTAAAGAATGAAATCGCTTTCATATGGGACTAAGAACCTATGTATTCGTACGTAGCGACTCAAATTGTCGCCATGCCTGATCTAAACCAATCCTAAGTTTTTTTTTAGAGAAATTAGACCGCAGCATTAATCGATGAAAAGTCTTCCTTTTAAGTGATGGCGTTGAAGAGATCAGCTCGATGGATCACTAATGCTTAAACGAATGTATTCAATGGTTCTTTGAATAATTTGTGTTTACATTCGTCGCACCAAATCAAGCCATAACTTATTCAGCAACATTATTGTAGACATCTTGCTCCGAAGTTCACAAACTTTAACCTTACATTTCTCAGATACGAATCTCAGAAATTGTTCTCCAAGCTTGTCCTTGCCTGCGTGAATATTATCTAATTCCTAAAGCACCTAAATCATTAAAACGTATTTCATTCTTTCTTTATGGAACTGCATAGGTATGTGGCTCGTTTTGAGCGTGTGAGCATCCACTTCAGTGCTGCACTAATGGGTTAATAGATGCAAGGGGTTCCTCTATCAACGTTTTACCATCGTTGACAACCTTAATGCCAAAAGTTCATAATAGCTTCTCTATGCTATCGAATAACTTCAATTTGGATACTCGATACAACGCCTGGGGAAAATGCCACTAAGCTTGCAAGTCAGCATTATATGGAACAACGAGTAGTCTGATTTTCAAGGCAGTGTATTGATCGAGTATTGTAGCAAAGGAAAGCCAAAAAGTTAAAAACTAATGGCAATAAGAGTAACCCGTAACGGAACTAATTTGGAATACTGGGGTGTGGATGTGGGAACATCATCGTGGTATTTATTTGAGGTCGAACCGTTCACTGCAGATTCTTCAGGGAATGCTTATCGTGAGTGTTGCAATCATAAATCATCTCTACTTCATAAGTGCCAAAATTAGGATAGATTTTGCCCCTAACGACATCTACTCAATGGAAGAGACAAAGTGGCTCGTATTTGAGTTTTATGGCTGCAACAGTTGCACTGCTTGGAATCGAGCCCACCATTTTCACTTACTATAAAGTAATAATGTCTAACAATTTCAGACCATGGACACCCACTAAAAGTTGCCTTAAAATGTACGTCATATATGATTGTTTCTTTGACTCATACAAAATGTTTGGGAATATTGAAATCCATTAGTTTCGATATGTACTCGAATGTGTTTGGTGCATACCTGCTGTTGTTATCAGTCACCACCGGAAACCAAACTAGTAACCAAGGAAGAAGAAGGGAGTTCACCTCTCCCCCCCCC
>JAARMF010000484.1:16344-26547 GCA_022844705.1 Toxascaris leonina | reverse complement strand
ATATATATATATATATATATATATATACATATATATATCCACTCCATTCTTCCAGTCACCTATTTAGCTCATATTTGTGCAAATGATTGTAATCATTCAATCAGAAAAACTTAACCACTAATTTGAGGCGGTAGTATGACAGGCACGACTAACGGAGTAGCAATACGCAACCATCACGATAAGAAAAGATAACGGACATATATAACTGTCTCGTACTTTACCCATGGGAGCGTTCCTAAGCACCAATTGACACGTACGATAGTGCTAACAGACAACGTAAGTGGTACGACGAATCGGTCAAAAAATTTACTTTGCTATAGTTCAGTATACAATCGCCGATAATCAAGCCGTAGGTGCTTCTAAAGCTACGACATTCAACTGGGCGAATGCTGAGCCATGGGTCAACTGTAAGCGGGATAGGAGGCAATGGGGAAGGGGTAGGAGCGGTGGGAGGTTATAGCAGGTGGTGGGTGAATACATGCTGTACTCCTTCGATATGGAGAACTTCATGGTGGAATTGTTGCCAGCACTCACATACGAAATAGAAATCGGACCGACAAAGGGAATACGAGAAATGCTAGGAATTTGTTAGACACCCAAATTGCGACTCTTGCACCTATATCTTGATAAAGTGCAACGTTGTTCAAATGCAGCGCACTAGCCAAAAGGTATCCCATATAAAATGATTCTTCCAACCCCGAATTATTCAAGTCTAAACTTTTCGAAATTCCTCTCCAATAACGGTCGGGAAGAATTTTATCTCGCACGCTTACACTGCTCGGTTGGAAATGAACGGAAAAGGGAATGCGTAAAATATATCCCCATTAGCTGAAAGCTGTATCATAAAAATGGACCGTGTTTGTTCATTCATTGTTTCGAATATAATGATTTATTATAAGTTGATGTTTCGAAAGAGATCGTTTGCTGTTGCCCGTTACTGATTATAAGTTCAGCGCGTGGCTTGACAATGATCAAAGCGAATAGCCTGAATAATATTCTTCGCGAAATTTAGTTGCCTACATTCTTTCGGCTTGGATCATCGTGTGAACGGGATAGCAGCATCGGAAATGAAACCAAAGAAGTCATTAAATTTTGAGCGATTCGACCGCTTCAGTTTCCTCCGGTTAGTTGAACAAATGAATGATCGGTGCAACAAAAGACTACTAGTGTGCAGACGCGACATCGATTATGCACAGCCAAAAGTTGGCCATAAATATAGATGTAAAAGTCGAAATGACTGGCGTTTTAAAGACTGCAAATGAAAGAAAATCCGACTAGAGATATCGCAATCCCAAATTCAGCAGACGTATAGGCTTACTTCGACGGACTCCCTCAACAATTGCAGAATTCGAAAGAATACCCATCTAGAGGAACGTGAGGCGCTTTGTTCTGGCGGGCAAATAGAATAATCGGAAATCATGTCGAAAACCAAGTCTCTTATGCGGTAAAACCGGCCACTCTTTCAATTAGAAATAAATGACGTTTTAAAGATATAAACGTCATGAAACTTCAATTTTAATAGCTAAGGTTTACAGGCGTCACAAGTCTCTTTAGGGAGGAGGAGAGAAAAGAAGGAGAGACAACAAATGTGTGCGAAGGATCAGAGGGAAAAAGGACAATTTACAATCCTTACAACTTTTTAAGCGTTGTTGCGTGATTGATGAGAAACTTAGAGTGGTGTTGTGTAGCAAACTGCGTACACAGTAATCAGCCGAACTAAACTGCCTCATCATTCAATCGGCAACTTTCATTCATTAACCGTCAAAAACTGCATCGACCATTATAGAACCAATGACCATTAGTTTGATAATAGAACCAATCCGCAGTCACGATTCAGCCGACCGATTTCTACAATTTCGTCGAAATTATTCGAGTGAATTTTGCAGAAGATTGTCGAGACTGAAATGCGGCATCGTCAACTATGAAACTCAAATATATCAAGTATTACATATGCAATGGCAGATCTAAACGCCAAGGACAAATACCGACCGCTGGAGAATCTTTTTAGCGCGTGCGGAACAACACCACGGAAGTGGTCTTCTGTGCTTTTGACGCTTCATTTCTCTTACTGCCTCCACTCTCTTCCTTCCGCACATTTGAAAAGTTTCTCGAGAGTGGCAGTAAGGATGGGAAAAGCAGGATGACGCGCAGGAAGATCTGCATTTGAGAAGTTTGATATGGAGAATGGACCATTGCTTATGAAGGCAAAGGGGGAAGGAAGGAATGTACAAGAGGTCAACCACCGTCACTACCGCAAAACTGCGCAAACTAAAATTGGCTGCTTGTGATGCTAATCTTACTTGTTCCTATTATCGCAGCTGCAGAACTGCTACGTCCCTAGAACAGGATGCTAGCCCGATGCTGACTACCATCTCTACAAGTCCTGAACGAAGCACCCTCAGGACCGATATAATCGCCCCTCACATCCCGCTTCAAGCGATAAGAGATGGAAGATAAGATGCTAGTGACATAATTTGAAGAAAGACGCTGCAAGAAGCAACAATAGAATGACTGCCACAAGAATGATAGCAGCTACACAACTCCTTCAGAGGATATGTTTCCGCTACCAGATACTGTATTCCTTACACCACTTCGAAAGCTTCATCCATTAATAAAGCATCCAATTCACCAAGAAAACGTCCCTATTTCACATGTGGTGAACATACAGACGCTTCTGTTACGCAGAAGTGTTGAGGATAGAAAACAGAGGCATACGGCAAGAGATAACTCAATTTGTTTCGTACTCAAGATCTTTATCGCCATGACTTGTTCACAGAATGTACTGTATGATGTTTGCGGTACGTATCTAAAGAAACAGAGCAACAAATGTTGGTGTTCCGGCGGAATGAAGTCAACGTTTATTTATTACAAAACGGACAGTTGTGAATTCAAGTTAAGATAAAACAAAACGAACATAGTTTTATGCTATTACAGAATGAAATAGGTAAGTACGAAGGGGAGAATAAGTTAACAGAAACAGAAAATCGGACAGGGTATGGAGGCAAATGGGAGATAGAATATGAAGGATTAGCAAAGTCAACAAAGGTTTTTCTCTTACAAATAGTGGACAACACCTTTTCCTGCTGCACTACTCGCTGCCAGACTTGAACATAGACGCGACGACACGAGCTGACTGCTGTCCTCCTCCCCTCTGTCAAATCCCCTTTTCCTGCCTATTCCTCATCGAGGTTCCCCAGCCCATCAATTTCGACGTTGTTTACTTCGTTTCATTTAAGTAAGACAATTAACAATTGGTGCAGAAATTTTGATTTTCTACTACCCCAATCCCCTCAAGCTACTAAATTAAATTCCTGTGGAAAAAAACTCACCGCTTCCTAATAAACTACCACATCACGTCGAACAAGTCCTGGGGTTCTAAAAAACCTGAGGGAGGACTCAAGATTAAAAAGCTTCTCTTGCTCACAAAGTTTCGATAAGAGCAGGCTCTAACCGAAGCAGTACGAAATGCGCACCATGGATTCTTCAGTAAGAACTACTACCATATGCAGCTGCACATCTACCGCGACTGAAAATCAAATCGGATACAAATCCTGCGTAACGCACAATGAACAATGCTAAGCCATTCACAGCATCGGTGCATTGTGCGAAGTGTATGATATCATCGTTGAGGCTAAAATGCGTGATAAAAACTTAAATGCGCATCGCACCGCTCAATTCTGTTTACCTAAACAGCTAAAAAACCAAAAATTGCATAATGCAGACCAGTCTCTTCATTATTTGGAACGTTGAATTATTGATTTTATTACCGTCAATCGAAATCGATCCTTCACGTCAACGCACGCTAAGTCTAGTAGTGTCTTCTAGCCACATAAATTGGAAGCACCATCCGCCTTACTTCTTTAGTCATTCTGCAGGCCCGCACTGAACACAGCCCATATTGCGATTAATCTAATTACTACCAAATTCGCGTAGATCACCGAGCACGCAAAACATTCTATCCCTCCTTTCACGTTCGGAACATTATCAAATCCAAAAAAGAAAACGTCCCATCAGAAACGGCTTATACACCAGAGAGGATCAGAAATGACGCAAAGCCTTCTCTAAACACTAGCTCACAGCAATGCTTAAAACTAGAAACAGTCCTAATTCAGCCACATTCTCCGGAAACGAGACATTTCATGATATTTCCTTCAGGCAGACAGTCTAACGCATGCCACTACTCCAAGACCCCAAGAAGTTATCCACAAACGCATTAACAAACGACTCTCAGAGAAAAGACAGAACAAGACACCAAAATATACACGGAAGGAACTCGATATCCGTATTACACATAAATACAAATCACAGATAAATGATTGTTTAACATGAATCGCGATAAAAACGATACTGGACGCCAATGCAACAACTGATGGAAAAGAGGCATTCAAATTCGGAAAATTGCGGGAAAAATTTGGATAGGGAAAACTGTTGGAAATGGGCTACATTCGAGGTGATATGGTGCCAAAATGTTGCAGCAATTCTTGAATATGCAAAACTGAGTTCGTGAGATCAGTTATTGCATAAAAAATTCTGCGTCCATTTGAACAGCACTAAAAACACAGCGATTTACAGCTCTATATTTGCGTTCTCAAAAATGTCCGAAGAAAAAAGACCTCATCAGCTTTCAGTCAACTTCTTTGAAAAGAATATAGTCAAAAGCTGCCCTTCATCTTCCGGTAGTTTCCGGTACTTCCGATTATAGGGAAGAATTTGCTCACCACCTGACTCCGATGTCTGAAGTAAGCTGACAGCCTGCTTCAGCTCAACTATTTCCATATGTATGGTTTCTGGCTTTCTCAACCCTCCCTTCTACAAAAGAAGACTTACCTAAAGAAAGACATCAAAACCATATAGATCTGATTCCCTCAGTTCAACACAATCGCCACGCAAGCAGTTGACAAGCTATTCTAATATTTTAGGACAGCTCAATGGCCGAAGAAAGTCGTAAAATGACCCTTGGTCAAAAAACACTCATCGTCTAAAAAGATGGCTTCAAACAACACAGAGATGGAGAGGAAGAGAGGGAATAAGCTATATAACACAGCACAGAAGGAAAACGGCATAAAAGAAACTTGCATGGTAAGTGCTTTAATAGCAGCTTTCGCGCACATATCTCAATCCAACACACGCAAAACCTTTTTTCGATGACGCCAACAACAATACGTAATAACGATAACGTTTTCACAACAGTCTTTTTAAATGAAGAATTACCGCCAAACGAGGTACACAGTCCATAATATCAATCCAAAGAAAATGAGGGTTCCATCTATAAATAAGCAGAGAGTGCAGTAGGAATATATCGATTACCGATAATGATAACTGGCACACCATATAGGAAAGAGTAACTCGATCTCGATCAAGGGAAATGACAGCTATACATTCGAAGCTGGCCATGAGCAAGGAAATTCGGTAGATGGCCAACAGCATTACTGCTGTATTTCCTCAGCAGTACCGCCAAGTGATAGAATGTTGCAAACGTGTTTGGGAAGTTTATCTTGACTCGCCGCTAACTGATGGAATATCGCCTCTGCCGAGGTCAACGTCTCATCCAAGTCTATATTCATCGACAGATCGTTCACATGCTGCAAATAAATGCTGCACTTATGCACCAGACATCTCTGCGCTACACTTGGAGATGATAGGCGATTCCTTAAAGGTAGTTATCAAGCTCACTTGTGTTATTCAACAGGCATCGGTAAAATGACGTCACTCAAGTGTGCAATATGTCATTCTATTTCTCGCAAGTTAGCACTCTTTATAAAAAAGCCACCTTTTTCGAATTTACATGTGGATCGCTTTGAATGAAATCTAACTTTCATATCTTCCGCGCCAAGCAAATGTCTCAAAACAAAAATATCAATTATCTGAGAGGCCACTGTGGGAACAGATGATTAAGCATGACCGATCTGACCGGATAACACATTCAAAGCGATAACCGCTTTTCAATTTCGCGACGACTGCACTGCCGTGAATTGTCAACAATGTCTAAATAAATCATATCACACAACGATTACAACAAATGCTGCTTTTAGATCTGTGGACGTGTCGAGAGCAAAAAATTACACTTGTACTAGAATAAATAAAGTGACAAAAACAGTTGTCGCGTTAAAACGGTGCTTTCAAATATTTCAAACCGTTCAAAAACGGGATCTGTCAACTGCACTCATGATGATCAAGAAACGGATCATCGCACTGCTTTCCGTTTTTGTCCTACAATGGACTTTCAACTCACATAACAGCTACTATTGTGTGATTAAATTATAGTACTTTGAAACAATATAGACATCAATTCTTAACTCAACGCATGGAAAATTACAGGCGGTAATTAAGTGAAATAAGAGATTGAACAACCATCAACTGAATGGCCAGCCTCCTCAAAAAATGGTTAACTACTTACTCCTCACAATAATAGCTGCCTCATTTCCTGCGAACGGCTATAATTTGCTGTTCGCTGTGCAACCTGCTTATGAACTCTGTTAAGCACTCGGAACGTCCATATATGCTTCCAATTATTAGTGAATAATCCAGTTTGGTTCAGCTCTTGAACATACAAAATTGCAAGCAAACCTTGAGAATTTCAGTTAAACCAAATTTGTTCTCAATGATATAATTCATTTGCTTGTCCAGGATCGCAACACAGATCAATAGATGGAAGTTGACACAAGGCAAATCTGTCCATAAAACCTGCAACCATCTCACCATAAAAACGATAAACGATTCGGACTGCCACCGGTGGCATCAACAATTTCAAGGAATCTGTAGAAGTTCTTTGCGAGACCAACATGACAAATTTCCCAAAACAACCGATGTTTGAGAGCAATCTAGAGCCGCTACAATCGAATTGCATCGTGCGGAATCAGATGAAGCAACTTTAACCTTCTCTTCTGATTATCAAATATTAGTGAGCCCCAATGACGACCTCCGTACACCCCCTCCCTCCCCAAAAACGGCATGACTGCATTTTTTTACAGTTGAAGCTCAAGCTCCCACTAAAATTTTTCTGCCATTTGAATCATTCAGCCCCTCACTGTATGATTTTACAGAAACGCTAAGCAAGAATTCAGTGCTTAAAATTAAGTGGAGATCGCTTCGTAAATTTGAAAGCAAACACTG
This sequence comes from Toxascaris leonina, assembly GCA_022844705.1. Classification (NCBI taxonomy): domain Eukaryota; kingdom Metazoa; phylum Nematoda; class Chromadorea; order Rhabditida; family Ascarididae; genus Toxascaris; species Toxascaris leonina. Next base: position 19,434 of record JAARMF010000484.1, on the reverse strand, counting down.
AAACAGAACGTGAAGTCACAAGATGGCTTAAGACGTTAAACGAACATTTCAACACATAATAAAAACAAACGAAGCAAACACAGACTCGGATAACCAACCTCCCATAACTTCATGATATCATCAAAAGAGAACTCCCGCTTGAAGCTGACCAGCACCCAACGAAAACAGAAATACATATCGTCCGATTGATGACTCTCTGTAAAACCCCTTCCATTTACTCGTTATCCGCAATTGAGATGGAAATTACTAGTTCCAATAGGCAGATTGCAACACAGGATAGGCAAGCACTAGGTTTTCATGCAGCATAGCTGAAAATAGAAAAAAGATGCCCACTAAACGTGGATCAGCTTGAGTTAAGGGCACATTACGCAAGGAGTTTTAAATCACATTAATTTATATATTCTCTTCACTGTTACACTTGAAATCTCACAAATTCGCAGTGAGTAGTGAACATTTAGCAATGAACGAGACTATCACTAGAAAGTTTGGATGCGGCATCTGAAACCAATTATCAAATTAACATATCTCAGAGTGAGTTGAAAACTCCGTTATACCACCCTCAGAGTTTATTGCAAAAGAAAACTGCAGTCCAAGTATAAAGAAACATAGTGCATATCACAGGTAAAATAATCGAAAGAAGGTGGGCTACGATCCACTTCGCTATTGACCCCCGACCTCTCTCCCTCCCCAAAAAACGTTTCTCAACGTTGCAGATTCAATGATTAGCTGCAAAAGATTTGTGAAAAGGAGTTTTCGCGAGTCAACCTTTCAGCCTTTCACAGCTAAAAAAATATCCGTAGTGATTTGAAAATTCTCAAACCGTGCTTTTTGAAAATTCTAAAGACTGGCTAGGTAGAGATAATTCGTCAGGAATAATCGGATCATTATTCGAACGCACATCATTCTTTCCAGTTTTCGTTCCTCAGTATTTCATAAAACCAGTAAGACCTACCAAGATAGTTGGCTAACTTCGGGTTGACAACCATCAGCAAATCACGCAAATCCATCAATTGCTTCTTCATTATCACTTGGTCCATTTCGAAATTGCCGTGCTGAAGAAGAAATCTTTGCGGATTTCGCCGCACAATCCTTTCATGGTACAATGGTTAAACAGTGCAAATTTGCAGTTATAATCTAGTGCACCCCCCCCCCCCCCCCTCCTAGTTTCGCGGAGACCGCAATTTCCAAAATTATTGCAAAAATAGCCTCTACTGAAAGAACTTGAAGATCCCTCCCTGGTTGCTTACAGCTCTCGCGTGGCATGGCTCACGCTTTCTTTTTTTCTGGCTCAGCAGCCATTCTACACTGGATCCTCCCCTCCCCATTTCGTTTTCCTCCGTCCTTCTTGCACATTTTTTGCTCGCAATTTCTATACATTCTACGCATGATTTATCAGCAATGCCTCCATTTCCCTTGAAGTGGCAGTAAAGAATAAGTGTGAAGTTGAGTAAGGTGAGGGTGCTAAATGATGCACAGAAGCAAAAAGGCTTTCGGCAATCTATAGCGAAATTTTTATTTCTTACCATACTACCTCATATGCTACGAGCATCATGCTGTCTCCGTGGTAAGCAAATGCCAAAAAAAGATGTACTACGCGATACTAGAAATATGACACTTTCTGGAAAGCGGTGGAAAGAAAGAAAGGAGTTAACAGATGGTGAGAAGGGCAGGATACCTTTCTAAAAGCTATTGGGAGCAAAATATTTACGAATGTGGCATATCAGCAAACTCTATCTTCGCAAATTATAAAAGTAAATATAAAAAAACTTGGAAAGTGGGAAGCAACACTGAAGATTGATAAAGTGGAGAACGTCCTCACTACGCTACCAATTTCCGCTTCATGAGGTGCAAAATAGGATAAGGTGGCAGATGTTGCATTTTGAGACGTATTCCCAGACAATGGTTTACGTCAAAGATTTTATGCCTCGGCCATGCATGGATACCTCCCCATAACTGGGAGTGGGGAGGGAGGAAGGATGCGCATCGTTGTCCACAACTGTTATATCGTATGAATTATGATCTAAAATCGGTCAATTAGTGGCAATAAGCAAAGATCCAAGTCAGGAGTACGGAGTTGTTGGAAAGGTGCCCATATAGGCTCGGGTAAACCGTAGTTATGGCGCTCATCAATCACGGAACTGCATCATCGACGGCCCAAATTTCATCAACGCAAACAACTGTATGAATTCGGGTTTCTAAACAAGCAACTACTGGCTCGCAGGCACTGACATACAACAGACAATAATAAAGATGAAATCAACTTACAACTCGCTCCATAAGAGCCGCAAAGGCCCAGAAGGCGTCCACTTCATTTTGCATTACAACCAACAATGGCGACAGGTAATCGCTCATACCTTGCACATAACCTCAAAAAGCAATCAAACACACAGTTGTACGCAACAATCTATTACTGATCATCAATAGTGCGCACAGTTAAAGACGGTGAAAGAGGTTGTTAGCCACATAGGTGATGAACGGGTGGTAACTGCAAACACCACTATTACAGTAAGGTGGGGGTCCACAAGGAACAAGAAGCCAAACTCTACATGAGGTGATCAAACGTGCAGCAAATACCACGAGCTATTGAAAGGAAAAAGCTCTAAAAATTCACCTCTTATCGCCGTCACTAAATGCAACGGATCATACAAACGTTTAAAGCCTGCACCCCCTTTGATGGACATAAGAACGAAACGTTTTCAGAGCACTAACTCTACTTCGCTCAGCTGCTTATAATAGTACGAATCACAGGGATTAAAATGTCATTATAATCTAGAAAACGTTACAAAACCCTACGGAAAACTTCGTAAAAATGGAAACAGACAAGCTCAACAACGATAAATCACAGCTGGAAATATGGCCATTTTATTAGAAATATATGCTAGGTGTAGCTAAAAAGTACAAGAAAGCCTTGATAGCGCTTTTAACATACTATTATTATCGAAAAAATTCAGCACAGACAATTAACAGGAGCAAATATTAAAAAGAATCATTATGCGACGTTTAGCAACGTGCACAAGTATAAATTACCACTCTTCCTATCTGCGCACCTTCTACTTGGATTATCGTTTCCTCCTACTTTTCTTCCCCCCC
>JAARMF010000483.1:32246-49097 GCA_022844705.1 Toxascaris leonina | reverse complement strand
CATCGGCAAGAAGCAAATTCAACGTTCCTATATCACGAAAGTGGAAGCTGTGCAGAATATTTTGTTTGCGCTGCAACGTTTTTTGGCCGGCTGGAAATAGTGCCCACGTCGACACTGTTGAGGGACCGACTGAAGAAACTCCAAGAGCGGAATGTCCGAAAAGCCCTGCACAAATTTCTAGCGATAATTTTGCGGCATAACAAGGAGTGAGCGCATATTTAGCAAGTTGCATTTCGAGCTTATCTGCTGGCCATTAAAGATAAATTTTAGAAGAGTACTCTTGCTTGCAAATTTTTGTGGAGCAATTTAAAAAGAATTTTAAGTTTGAATTTAGACATAAATTATTTTGTGATTTGTTTATTCCACTCATAAATTCTACTAAACAGTCGTCGAATTGAATTAAAAATATTAGTTAAGGATATTGAATGTCTAGTTAGTTCTTGCATAGTAAGACTGGAGAACACTATGAAGGAGTTGAATTTAAGGATGTTCCGCCAGATTACGAGACCATCGGCACATTGTTCGGTTATGCATTGGTTGTTTTATCGTGGATTCTCATCATACTAACCTTCCCTTTCTCGATGTGTGTTTGTCTAAAGGTGAGCAGATTCCTCTACTTCCTCTCCTCTTTTATCCTTTTTTTGGACATATACAACGAAGATTTGTGTCTTTTTTTTGATATTACTAATACTTTACAGTTTATTCAATGAATCCTCATTCCATTCGACTGTAAATCTGAATGGAAATCTCTGCCCATTTTTATAGAAACTAAATTGTCAGTGATATAATTATATCATTCAACGATCAGCCAGTTCCTTGCTGAAACATTTCCTTTTAATTTAGGATAAAATTCACTCACCATCTGACTGAATAATTCCGTTGATGAAGAATTTGGGACATTTGAGTGCGACATTGCACTCAAACCGATTGCAAAAATGATTCAGTTTGTTGCGAATCGACACCGTGTATACGCAACAATTATTATATGCTGTTTTTTACAGTGCTGATTTTTGTAATGCAGTTAGCAAACGTATTCAATAATTGGAGAAGCACATTAGAAAAACGGCCTTCTGCACAATAAGCGCTTTTTGCATTTCGCATCCCAACCACTCAACTTTGTGCATTACCAATAACTATCAATATATGCTAAATACACCTAAATTCTGAATGCGAAATCCGAACAAAATGATATTAGCATCTCTCACTTTTCCTTCCCACTACTTTACGTTGGAATTTTTTAGCTTTACATGTTAGCGCAGCATTCAAATTTGTGAATTTTTATGGAATAATTTGAGAGAAATTTTAAATGCGCATTACAATTTACATTAAATCACTTTGAAACTTCATTTTTAAATATAACTAAAAGATTCAAGTTGCACTATGGATATCTTCTATAAGAAATTCCATTTTTTTTGATACGCAACTAAGCAGACGAGTTTGAGAGATCCAATCGTCACAAAATTCGTTCAAAATTGATGGGTCGTCTCAAAAGTTGGTTGCTATATGAGATTAAGCTACAACGCAAATCACTGGTGTCAGACTTCACCGCTCACACTTCAATAGCTCCATAATTGGAATTACTATGAGCGCACTTGCCAATATTCGCACAGGTGTAACTGACACAAAATGCTTTCATGCTAAAAGTTACAACAAACGCACAAGCAGTTACCTCAATTTTTTCCATCTTTTTTTTGGAATCTCTTGTANCGCACAAGCAGTTACCTCAATTTTTTCCATCTTTTTTTTTGGAATCTCTTGTGAGCGAAACAATTCCAATATAGGTATCTGAAAAGAAAAACCCCAATGTAAAAGCGTACGAAAGAAACTAACACGAAATATCCTTTTGTATTAGTTCCACTCACCTGATTGACGGATTTTATCAGTTGCCAATAATAAATAAAATATACACATCAATATTCGCATATAATTTAACTCAATTAACCTCTCACAACATTCACAAAGAAAAGATCCGTTCTGCTGTGACCTCATAGTAGAATGCATACGAGTATTTTGACACTTTTAAATGTCAATAATTTTCGTCTGAAGCCGTCAACGTTAATCGACGTAGCGCACAATAATGGGTATTATCCCGGAAGTTTTCTGAAAGTAGACCGATCTAGATGGAAGTAGGCACAAACATGAAATGGTCTTCATGTGGAAAATGGTACACTAAAATTTGCCAGCGTGCCAGTTAAAAATAGCCGCATATTTGAGGCAGAATGAATGCATCATAATATTTTTGCAACCACCTGAATCAGCTCGTCAAACGCTTTCAAGTAGTGTCGACCATTCAGGCAGCAATCGCTCTCCTCGCATGCCGATAACATTTAAGTACACGTTCAACGTTTTTTTTTCTTTCAAACCTGAGATGAGTGCAGTTGCTGGTCATTTTTACCTAAATGTGCTGAGTATCACTCAAATGCTCTTTTTTTTTTCTAAAACTGCATGCAATGTCATGAGCAGCACTTTACGAAAGGTGCACTATCTATGGTGCTCATCAAGCCCAACAAACTTTGAAAATGCAACTGCAGTGGTCATCGAATTGAAAGTGGCAGACAACGCGGACATAAAAACATCGAGATGATGCGTACGCAAATACAAGTCTACAAAAGTGGCATAATAATACAAAGCGTTAAGTATCAAAACGGCATACCTGTAATAATCCATTTAAATCTCAATTTCTTGACATTTTGAGTGGAACGAATATAAAGCAGTGCGTTACACAAACCCCTATTTGAAATTGTTACATATGCAATTTGAAGTATTCTGCATAAATCAACGTTCACTTAGAACAATTTATGATTATGACGAGTGGGCATCACTACAGTGCAATTCGAACGTTTCTTAGAGGCCGAAAGTGAATGAATATCATTTCCACTTTTACTTCCGTGCGATTTGCATTTTAAACGTATATCATCACATTATACTCGCAGTTACATAGAGGGGGACACGACTGCACTTCTCTTCGATAACTCAACTCGGCGATCATGGAATGAACTTTGGTGAAGTTAATACGACACTCCATGACTTTATAATTTTCCTCGCTCTGATCCTTCCATGCCGGAAATGACTCTTTGCAAATGAAGTTTGTTTGTGCATTTAAAATTTGGCACATGTGTTTACAACCGGTCGGTCGATGCAAAACAAATAAGAAATTAGCCAATGAAGTGTGGCACGATATGCGTTCCACAGCTCAGTTCACCGGGTAGTCCACTCGCCGAAACTCGCGGAAACAACTGCTAAAACATCTAACAACTAAGCCCTATGCGAACATCGTACGAGTCCCGATCAGAAAATCCGCTTTGGGCGGCAGACCACCAGCCGTGGAATAAAGTTGTCGAACAATTTTTGCGGCACATTTGAATGGAGACTTTAAAGCTTTTGAAGGACAGGAAATTCGCAAAATAACTGGACGTGAATTCGTGAAAAGTTGGATTTGAAGTGATGTGCAGAAAGCGGTGTTGAATATTCCGCTTTCGAAAAATTGCTTCACGTTTGACGTGCAGATATGAGGTGCAGAGTGCGATGACAACTCTTAAATATCAATTGAAATAAATGAATATACGCAGTTGATAAGCTGCAGTAATTCGTTTTAAAAGTACTCCACACTTCTGTCATTCAGTGTTGCTATCTGATTTTGGCTTTTTTACAAGCTGGAGCAGCCAGAATTAAACAGGTCACCTGACCAACTAATGAAGGTAGCGCATAAATTTTATCGAAACGGCGGCGCTCAACCAATGATCCCAGAATAAGCTCTTGGGGAAATGAAGATTTTGATAGGAGTACATGTGAGTCGGAAATTTGGCAATAATTTCGAGAGAACTCTGTCAAAAGCACTCGTTTTCGAAGATCGACAGATTTTTTACAGCCCCTCTGTCTGTGTGGTGAAGGAGGCGTGGGCTAGGATTTTTTCTTCCCAAGTTTATGACATTGTTCGCTCTTCACTCAAGCCATGCAGTTCATATAAATTCCGTAGTCGTTTCTTCTCCCATCTATATGCTGCATTTTCAAAGTGATCAATAATAATTGACATGAGCAGCAATGGGCTAGCTACTTCATCTTAATTATCGCTCATTTTTGCATATTAAAGTGAAAATGAGAAAATCGAGTTTCCGTAAATAAAGAAGCTATATTATAAGAGAAATAAAAACATCCTGGAAGGACGATCCTTTAGAAAACAAGCATGTCGTACAATCTATGAGCAGTACTAACCAAATAAGAAAGCTGTACTACAAGCTCTCATTGGATGGCAAGTATAGAGAGTTGGTGTGTGAACACATCGACGGTGATGTCCAGATGTCATCATGGTACATTTTCTATGATTATGCGAATATTGCAATGAAGTTGATTGCATTTGTTCTCAGGTAATAAAAGAATATGAGCGTGTGGTGATATTTCGCATCGGACGATTAGTATTTGGAGGTGCGCGGGGACCGGGCATGATTTTTGTTATACCATGCATCGACACCTATAGGAAAATCGACCTCAGGTATTATTGCTGCTTATTAATGTCCGCAACAATGTTGACGTATCGCCACAGTAGAATACTTCAGTGACGTTGTCTATTTCTGACGGTGAATTGATCGAAGATACTAAAGCGATTGAGTGGAAATTGAAGTGATGATAAACGGCGACAGCCTGCCTGACTATGGAAAATCTGATCAGAACATATGCACTCCAGCTGATTTGCCCTTAATTATGAGTTTTCTTTGAAGGTTGACCGAAGATTGAAAAGTTGTCAGAGTATTGAGAAAACTCACTCATTAGACCAGCTTTACTAAGAAAGCAGGCATAATTTCAGTCGCTCATTGTCCATAAGCGAGAAAAGTGCCAGCTTGAGTTAAAGAAAAGCTTCAGCCTGTTCTTTCCCATCTTTGACGAACGAATGCTTGAGCGCATACTTTGCGCAGATGATAATCGCCTGATAGAGCATCGATATTGATGTCACTTAACGTTTCCGCTTCCAGAGGAAAGTTCTTTTGGAGATAAAAAAAAAGATCGCTTAAAATTGATGTCGTGTGAGAGCGCTTTTAGGGGCTTGTAGAGATGTTCTATCATTTGCGAATGAATTTAATTAGATGTGTAGATAATTAATGCATCAAATTTGCTGGTGTTGCTGTCTGAAGTGAACAAGTATTATTGAGGTTTCCAGTAATATCAATAGCAACAATTTAGAAATGCTACAATCATAAGACTATCAAGCGATTTCAGTCTCACAACACTTGCACATGGGATGATATCTAACCGCGGTAGATGCGTTCACATTTTAATGAGCGATTAGAGAGGAAACAAAGAAAACTTAACAAAAAGCGTTCGTTTTCTCCTGCTTTCATCGAAGTACGTCTGTATGGCGAACGAGCTATCCGATGAACGATAATCTATTCAAGACTAGTAGACGAATATAAAAGCTTCATAAGTGCAAAGATGTTGCCTTAGTTCATCCGTAGCTGGTAATCCCTGAAATCTTCGAGAGCCTGAGTGCCTTTTAGGCGAATGCAATTTAATTTTCGTAGTGGTGATAATCCCCTGTGCAAAAGAATTCTTCTTAAACATATTCAGAGGATCATGGCAATCCTAGGGATGAGTCATCATCTGGGCTCTCTTTTCCTACCCCACCATCTCCACTCAATCTGCTGAATGAATAATCTCGTCCGTCGCCTACATAAAATTCCTCTTTCCTCCACATGCAAGAAAAAGATGACCACTGAGCACCTGGATTTGTAAGTGTTGTATGACGTAACGCGGTGAGTACTGTTATTTCAGGGTGGTATCGTATGCAGTGCCTCCTCAGGAGATCCTCTCAAAAGACTCGGTGACGGTGTCGGTGGATGCGGTCGTTTATTTTCGTACGTCGGACCCGATCGCATCGGTGAACAACGTCGACGACGCAATTTATTCGACCAAACTACTTGCTCAGACCACTCTCCGAAACGCTCTTGGTTTGTTGTCGATTGATTCAATAGAGAAGCAAACGTCATTATCGTTTGTTGATGTTTTGCATTGCGAAATGTCACAATCGAAAGTATCGAATATAAGAGGAAAATTGAAAAACAGTGATTCTATGCTCAAAATTTCTCAGTATATAAGTCAGTTCAATGAGTATCACTGCTTAAATATCTGTCAAAGAGTTGAGTAGCAGTACTATGTAAAGAGTTACTTCTATCAATTATTAGGCCTGACGAATAAATGTAAACGTGTAATTGCAATACATCTCTTCGTTCATCGCTATATGACCCATGCCGATAATCGAACGGAAAATATTTCTCACTTCGAAAACAGCAACGCATCAATTGACTTTCATTGATTTACGAAGTCGATTGATCCGAGGTAAGACGAATATGAATAACGTGTAAGGAAGTTGCGCATTACAGGTATGAAAACGCTAACCGAGATGCTAACGGAGCGAGAGGCCATTGCGCAACTATGTGAAACGATCCTCGATGAGGGAACCGAGCATTGGGGTGTCAAAGTTTGTTTCTATTTTTCATTTGTTGCCATTTCAAACTCTTCCTTTTTCTTAAGGAGGTGACAGGACTTCTTTCACGTTTCAGCTTGTTTTCGAGCTGAAATCCAAAATCTATCGATTCATCATAAATTTGTGNCTTCTTTCACGTTTCAGCTTGTTTTCAAGCTGAAATCCAAAATCTATCAATTCATCATACATTTGTGAACAATCCACAGAAAGAGGCCTCGATTCGTTGACTTGATCATTGCTGTACGAAAAACGACATATAAATAAGTTGGAAAAGAAATTGAGAATTCAGAAGAGAGGATATAAACTAATAAATAACGTTGAAATGGCTTCAATCAGCCGCACTACAAAGCAGTTGTGCATTCACAGATTTCCGCTCGGATTGTCTAATACTNGTTGACTTGATCATTGCTGTACGAAAAACGACATATAAATAAGTTGGAAAAGAAATTGAGAATTCAGAAGAGAGGATATAAACTAATAAATAACGTTGAAATGGCTTCAATCAGCCGCACTACAAAGCAGTTGTGCGTTCACAGATTTCCGCTCGGATTGTTTAATAGTGCGCAATAGAAGTAATCGTTGTGTGATCACTGAATATGATATAGCGTTGATAATGCGGAATTGAACGAGTGAATGTTATAAGCGCAAGATCGCATATGTGGGCGATTACGAGTTATGCGTGAAATTACACATTATGATCGCTTCACCGAAAGAAAAATCTCATTCATTTCAAATGGCATTCACCACNATGATCGCTCTCATTCATTTCAAATGGCACTCACCATAAAGCAACATGCGAGTGGTTACGATTGGTTGTGCGTCGCGTTTCGTTGCCATAGCCATATGAGGTTCCCGAACGCCGAACGGGTTCAAGCAATGCGACTCCAAGTATCTCTTAACATAAGCGAATGCGAATGTCTGCTGTGGGTGGATAGTCTCTGAATCGAGCGCCNCAAGATCGCATATGTGGGCGATTACGAGTTATGCGTGAAATTACACATTATGATCGCTCTCATTCATTTCAAATGGCACTCACCATAAAGCAACATGCGAGTGGTTACGATTGGTTGTGCGTCGCGTTTCGTTGCCATAGCCATATGAGGTTCCCAAACGCCGAATGGGTTCAAGCAATGCGACTTCAAGTATCTCTTAACATAAGCGAATGCGAATGTCTGCTGTGGATGGATAGTCTCTGAGTCGAGCGCATTCTAACATTGAGAAACATCTGAGCTGTTTCATGATAGTGAGTGTTGAGCAGTTGGCGTCGCGCTTTTCGAAATCCAATGTGAAGCGGAAGTAATGTACAGTGAAGATGATTTCGGCAAGTGCACACTGATCGCACTAGAAATAACCTTGTAGTCCTTTTTATTCGTGATGCTATGTTGAGAAGTCACAAGACGACAAGCATTTCCTCGCTAGCGATGAAATGTTTGCTCCAGCAGGTCGGCATACAGCAACGCGAATTGACCGTATAGCCGCATACGGAAGAGGCTGTTCCTATGCAATATAGTGTGTAGTTTGCTGCAACGTACTGCATCTTAGTTTTTTTTGCCAATTACATTTGCATTCCTCGATTTCCTCCGAGTAATTTCAAAGTCAGAGACTCCGAAATTCGTGGCATCAAACACTGCGGCTACCCGACTGTCAGTGTTTTAAGATTCCAGGCGTTCGGATTTCCCGAATCATGGAAATCGCGTAGTTTAAGGTCCTAAGCGACAATTCTAGATTGGGCATAATTCGTACCATGATTGGTACCACAGTGGTAGTATGAGCTATTTATCACTTCCAAGCTGTTGATGTCTCAAAAAAATTATAACATCCAAAACCACAGCCTTGTCCGCACTACGCACAAACGGTGGCACCAGGATCANNNACAAACGGTGGCACCAGGATCAGTTGTGGTGCGATCATTTCTTTCTGCAGTCTGTCACCGATCAGTGTTTGTGCAAGCATGTGGAACAGTGAGATATAGTGCAAGCTCACATCGGTGTCACTCGATCACTTCAATCCCTAATAGGTCTCGCCTACTAATCTTGCGAATCCGCCTTCTCCAGTAAAGCGCCAGAAATAATTTCGCAATTATGGATGCGTTGAAAGTGGTTGCGATAGCTTTTCCAGTGGCACGTTATGAGGCACTAATTGCTTGGCTGATGATGAGTTGAGACAATGGCAAACTGAATATTCTGTAAAAATCATCCACCACGTATGAAGACAAAGGTGGTACACGATAGTTGAGAATCAAAACGGCGTCCTCGGTTTTGGTTTTCATCGTGTGCGCATAGACGCATTTTATTCCTACGCGTATCACTCCACCGTTCATTTCTGCCCACTTCCAATTGCATAAGAGAAAATGAGATGAACAATGTTCAGGTGGAGCGTGTCGAAGTGAAGGATATCCGTCTACCTCAACAGCTGACACGTGCAATGGCTGCAGAAGCAGAGGCTGCTCGTGAAGCTCGTGCAAAAGTGGTAGCAGCCGAAGGAGAACAAAAGGTTCACTCCCAGATTTGCACAATTCTAGAGTCACATTGCCAGGATCGACCAAGTTTTTTGCCTTCAAATAATGGATAGAAAACATTGCGGAAGATGTTTAAACAAATGCTCATATTTCAAAAATTCGAAGATGTGCTCGGCGCTTTTTATTCTGTTTCTTTTTGGAGGTTACTTATCAGGGAAAAGTTGTAGTGAGAAACCCATATATTTGTTTTACTCTTCTCGATACCTTGAACAGCTATGATTTCGTCGATTTCGTCATTGTCTCCATCGATGCAGCTGGCAATTTTTCCATCTTTCGCGAACCTGAGCTCGCCCCATGCGAGCGACACCATATAGACATCGCAACGGATTTTCTCCTCTTGTTGGCAGTCTGCCGTGTTCTTGCTTTCCATATTGCCGTGGCCAGTAGTACATCGCCTAGTGGCCGGCCTGCTGGCGACATAGGTTTCGGTTATTCGGAGTTTCCATTTCCTAGCCTTTCTTCTTGGACGAAGTACCGACAGCGCAGTAGATGGTGCGATCTTTTTCTGCGAACGGTACTCGCTGTGACACGAAACCGTCATTAGGTAATGTGACGCATTTTTTAAAGTGTTGGCGTACCACCACCAACCACAGTCACACTGTGATGAATTTCGCCGTCGGTTGGTCCTCGCCTACTTACGCGACATATTCGCAGGTAACAGCCATATCTGACGGCTATCCCATGAGCCATGCTCCTCGATAGGTACAATAATAGCACGAATCTTCCAAAGGAATCATTGGCTCGTTCGCATGAGCATCTCGGAAATTATCATTGCTGCTACCTTACCGTCGATGAGATGCATTATTCGTGAAAGAGAGAACTGCTATAGATACAACGATCGCTGTTCGCTTTCCCCTGTTATATGAATGGTCCCGCTGAGCTCCGGCGATCTTCAACGAGCCACTTTTTGCGATATTGTATAAAATCGCTACCATAATGGATTCTTCTATCCAAACATTCTTGCAGTTTCAATCACTGTTTTATTGCACCATCCGCTAAGACTTCCCAGCGAATATTGCTTCTTTTAGCCAAAAACGATTGCTATCCATGCACATTAGGAAGCATAAACTTCTAAACTTCAGCTTATACAACACACCTCAATATATGCTATACAAACCAAGTTATGATATTCAATGTCTAACTATATCGAATATTACAATTGGCAAGCTATGGTAGATTTCGCGTCAATTCTCTAGTTATGGAACTATTGAGATAAGGCTCAGAAATAAAAGGACAGGGTGTACAGAGATCGACGCGGGTAAGATCGCGAAGAAAGAACGCTCAGTGACATTTCAAAAGAGCTTGTGACGATACCGTCAAACAAAACCTCCTAAGAACTGAAAATAANGACATTTCAAAAGAGCTTGTGACGATTCTGTCAAGCAAAACCTCTTCAGAACTGAAAATGAAACGAGAAATCAGCTAATCTCGCTATAATCGATCTAGTTGGACTAGAAATGAGCATATGGGGGGAAGTGTTGGATAGTTTTCCTTGAAACTAAATTTTTGGAAGCGACCACAACATTTATGTTCTAGGCATCACGTGCACTCAAGGAAGCCGCCGACGTGATCCAATCAAATCCGGTTGCTCTTCAGCTGCGTCACTTGCAAGCGCTGAATAGTATCGCGTAAGCTATTCGTTTAGAATCCGTGCTCATTGGTCTTTAATCTCAAAACTACTTCAAGAAGAAAGCATTCCTAGATTTTCTAAGTGATTTAATCACTAATGATAATTAAATGTTACAGTAAATGCAAATCAGAAATTAATTCTGATTAAGAAGAATTTCCAAAAGTGCAAATTTCGAATGATTTTTGAGTTCGAGTAGCAGATGTAGAATACGTATGGGCTAGTGCCGAGCGATGCTGCATTACATAACTCGCAGCGAATTTTTGAACTGTTTTGCTATACCGATTGATTCAATGAGTGGTCATTTTAGAGCCGAGCACAACTCGACTATCGTCTTCCCGGTGCCAGTCGAAATGTTCGGTGCATTCATGAAAAAGGATAACTGAAGTGGCTACCAACCACGATGATAGTCGCACTGCGTTCGAGTTTGGAAGTTTGACGCATCGTTACATTTCATCTCGATCACTCACCTATTTCCGTCATTATACACCGTACAGTTGATCTTTAGGCGAAGAATGGCGTCTGCTGCAGCTTATCCTGATTCTTGTGGGACTTCTTAATAATCGGTTCTTTCTGGACAGTCAATGAGCGTTTCTCACCGCGAGCACGCCGTCATTTTTCCCACAGTTAATGCTAATCTGTACCGATACTTTAATGTTTGACTCAAAAATTATTCCATCTATGAATTTGCAAGAATCGTGGCCGTTGCGGATGCGAACAACTGCGACATATATTAGGTTGATAAGACTCGATAACGTGTTACTGATATATTCGCTGGAGCGTTTTATTCGTCATCATTCTTCGCGGTATAAAACTCAGATTCTATTATTGTATTTCTTGGAAAAATAATCTCTTCTTTGTGCATTCACTGTTTCCTGCCAAGAGATTTTCACTATCCGTTATGTTAGAAGCATACTGAATATTGCCTCTCTCATCGCATTCTCCCTTTCCCGGATGCATCGTCCATTGAATGCTGGTACTTATCTTACCTTAGATACCTTTGAAATCGATAATCAGCGTATGCACCTTGCTTCAGTAGACAACTCCATGACAACATTTCGCACGATTCTTCATGCGATTGTCGCCTAAGGATTTTGCACGTCATCCGCCAGCTAAGCGGATCAAGACGTGTGCCTTCCGCCACCACCTGACCCAAGGGATCCGATGAAGCGCGCTTTCGCGAGTCGTAGTCCCAGTCTAACATCTCTGGCAAGAGATGGGCAACACCTCTTAGTTAGACTGCTCAAGCCTCGGCGCCACAACAAGGCTCTCACTTAACGGGGTGATGCCGGTACTAACTGATAAGATTAAGCCTTGCAGACTGTTAAAAGATTATCTTTAAATGAAAAGTGGCTAAATCTTGCGGTCTTCTTAACTTGCCGCTTAGCATATTCGTTCAGCAGTTTTGACTCATATGTCACTAACGTCGATAGCACTAATGAAAATAACACCTCTAATGTGGGAAGCTTCTAATGGTCGCAACAAATTAAGGCACTATGAAACAAGTGATTATCCCATCTCAATGTTTACTTCGAGGTGAGTACGGTTATCTTTTTCTATATTCTTTATAAAAATCCGTAAAAATAGCGGAGATTACTTGAACAACTCCACACAGAAATGAATCGCAAATGAACGAGATGAAAGCAGATCCGTCTCGTTGATCCAGATAAACATGTCCCACCTCAAAATGTCAACTTCATACCCTCAATAAAATGCCCATAACACTGCAAATTCTTCAAGCTAGTCGACAATTTCAGGATGTTGCCATTCGAGCTGAGTAAGNTCAATAAAATGCCCATAACACTGCAAATTCTTCAAGCTAGTCGACAATATCAGGATGTTGCCATTCGAGCTTAATAAGAATGGGATGAAATTTAAAAAAAAATTTTCCTCTTTTGTTTTTCGCCTCAATTCCATAGTTACACATCGAACATGACCGATCATCAATCGAGCAAAAGAACTCAGAGTCCAATCGAAAAGCATCGACATTATTAATGAGAACTGTTAATGAATAATATTTATGCGACATTTCAATCCCACATCAATAACTCCGAGCGTATTTCTTATTTGCCGGAACTTTTGCCAAATAAAAGTCGTGTGTTGTGCCAATATGTCTATTATCCACTCATTCAGTGAAACAAATTGCGTATGATTTCTATGTGAAACGACACTCATTGAATAGCTTTCATTCTTACTTATTGAATGTAATTAATTTTGTGCTGTAAGAATAAATATTTCGAATATTTGTAATCCATCAACATCCACCCAAATGATGTTATGAACGTAGAAGGACGATAATTCGGCTATCACCCTCTCCTGCACTCCCTCACCCCTTATAAATGATGTTTGAAAAGAACGAAAACTACAGCGATTACCACTTATAAACTCGTGTTTCTGAAAAAAACCTAAATTCTCGACCTTCTGAAAACGTCGTGAAATTTCCTGACAGTTTCTTCAGTTTTTCTTCCTCGTTTCCATATGTGGCCAGCCCACTGCTCAGTCATCGGTGAAAACATCTCCATATATAATCCTCAGTAAATGGATTCAGAAGGCTGCAAACACCTGCCTCCTTCAAGCAGATTATGAGCTTTTCATCGTGGATCAAGAATTTTTGGCGACGTACTTCTAATGCTAGACGCAAAAACACTTTTTGGGGAACAAATTCCCATGTCTTAGCACCGATCCCATCTCACCTAACCTTATAACTGCCCAAATGTGCCCAATCGTTCCTTCAATCGCTGCCTGGCTTGCTGATGTAAGTGCCCTGCTGAATGGTTTCGCTGGGTTGTGTTCCTGCATCATGAGGTATCTACAAGCGGTGTCAGACTACCACTACCCAGCTGGACATCGATGAGATTCCTCCATATTGAATTACAGCGCTTTCTTTGAAGAAAAAAAAAACGAACGAGCAGAAGTTCAAGCAAAAAGAGTGAAAAGCATGTTTGAAAAGACAAACAACTGAGATTTAATATCAACATGAGAGAACAGTTATATATGTCACACATATACACAGAAATAGGAATATGCAAACAGTTTCTATCAATTCTTGCCGTCAGAGATACAATCTTTCCTTACAGATTTATAGTGACATTTCGTTTCAAAAAAGATATCAAAGAAATAAAGCTAAATGTGTGAGTAGTCGTATAACTAGATATAAGGAAGATTAATTATCATCTAGCTGTTTTCCTAGTGGTCTTAGCGGGACAGATCGTGATACTTCGTTTTTCACAAAAAGCGTTAAATCCCCTTACAGCTTCCAACTACATGAAGATATAGGCGCAAGAACAATCCAAAGGTGAGAAATGACCAACGAAAACCCCGTATCACCCAACATCAACACTACAAATGCCTTTCATGAATCATGCCAAAATCAGCAAATTATACAACGTATCTTCAGTGCCCATATTGGCGTGCAATTAAGTGCTGATTACCGATTCGGCGTCAGCACCTTCCTCTCCTGTAATCGGGGAATCCATAAACTTCAACCTTTCGGAAGCAATTGCTCTCAAGTTCGCCAATCTGTCACCCATTTCCCTCCTTAGCTGTTCCTCAGCACAAGCTCGCGGAGTCCATTCGCGTTGATATGCAGGCAATTCAGGCGTGGTTTGGACGAACGTGCACACCTGAGCGTGAGTGCTGAGGTGAACAATTCACCTAATTCGCAATGAAACGTGGTTGTCTCTTTATGACACAGTCGATATATCATGCAGCTGACAATTTGCGAAAATTTTTCCTCAAATACAGACCCACTATAACCATTATAAGAAGATGATGCTTGCACTGCTACATGAGGGGGAAATGGATCATGCACTTATAAGCATTTGCTTCAGCAAATGAGCTGAGAAGTGTGGCGTTGATCTATGATAACGAGCCTTAAATAAGGAAGGAGCAGCTCTTTAAACACTAATAGAACACTGCTTGCAGTTCCTGCTGCATTGCGTCCAATCGCTTAGCCTCACCGAAATAAACACTTCATGAACTATAGTATTAATGAGTCGAAAGAATAGTTCAAAAAACGGTGAGAGAAGAGATGCCCTCATTATATCCCTCACTGCTCCTATTGATAAAGCGAGCAACAGTTTAATCACCTTCATGCCAAATACTTCTTTCTCCCATCCCACCTATCCTTCCAGCCCATCACCCCCATCCCACATCAATAGCCATAAAGCTGCGACCTTGCTCGCAAAGATATGCTAAACTCTTCTCAAACGCTCCTCTATGTCTCTTTAAGTTTTCTATACGGCTCGCACATTCGCATCTTCCTGCAGTTATTGATAGGAGTGCGAAAAGACAAGAAACGTAAAAAACGGAAGCTTATTTTTGTTGCTTTCTTTGCGTATCGTGACAACTCCAGTGCTGAGAACAACCACACAACTCTGCTGCGGCCTCAACCAACGATAAGCGGCGACAGAGGGAGATGGGGGGAAAGGGGAAGGGAGTGTGGATGAAGTGACCGTCGGGCTTGAAATCTTGAATGACTGTAACTTCCTGTAAATGGCTTCCAGGGCAGTCAAGTTCAGCCCAATCTAGTTGCTTCATTTTCGAAAGTAACAACTTTTGGCCAGAAATTGATAAACAACCATGAACTCAGTGCTCACCCCGGAACCTATGATCTAGACTTTCCAATGCAAGGTGATTGGATTACTACCACAAATCGCAAGATTATTGAATTACTACCACAAATCTCAAATGAGCGTAAGCCTAGATATTTTGGAGGTCGATTGAAACTTCAGCCAGCGATCGGGCTGCCATTTACAATTATCACCCTCGTCTTCTACAACGGAAAGAATGGCGGACCCGTTCGCTATAAGCATAAGCACCGTTCCTCCTTTCGAAGAAGTGTCTTCTTCAAAGAATGTCTAATGCAACACAACGTAAGACAAAAAATGAGTATATCAACTGCCAAGCGCAGAAACATTGTTGTGAACCGAAACACCGCAACTACATGGGATTGATTAGAGATGAGTAATGAATAAAAAAAAAAAGAAAAGAAAACCTCAATCGGGTAGAAAGTTTCATCAGAAACTGCATGTACGAAATGTTCGGCATCGAACTGGTGCACATCAAACGCTGTATCCGTCGGAATAAGCCTTTAAAACCATTTTACGGAACACTTTAAACATTTTTAAATATGAAATGAGCGAACTCAGTTATTAATGCGTTATATCTTCGTGAACACAAGTCCGGATGTTTTGTTTTTTGTGAAGCTAAATGAAGTTTTCGTGTGATCGCAAAGGGCGGGTGGATGCACAAAGAATAGATCGCATGAAAAAATTGGTAAAAGACGAATTTGCATACCAAAAACACCGCAATGGCAAAAATGCAACGTTACAGAGCAAGCCCACTAACGCGTAAACACCAATTTCGATCAAGTACTTAGCGTTTCGTGTTGGATGCTCTCAATAATCAAGAGAACAGGAGATGCTGTTCGATCTATATTTATGTTGAAGCGATAAGCGACAATTCATTCCGAAATTAAAAATGCAATCAACCCACCAGTTCAACACGACGTATTGCTCGCCATGGCAATCGGTAATGATGCCTCGGATCTGAGCAAAGTATGGCAAACCATCCTCTTCGTCTAATATTGACACGATATCTCCTAATCGAAAGAGTCGCCCCTCCTGAATGAACATGTACCATTCACTAGAGGAATTATTCATATCGTTATGAAATGCCGTCAAATTTAACAAATTATGCAATCGGCTCTAAACGACTGTAGCAACAGTCGATTTCATATCCCCTTTAGTTGTGCAGCATCCGACACTATCAACGAAGGAAGCATCCTTTCGTTCTATCCAGCGGAAGAACATCTTAGAATGTTCACGCTTGAAAAGTGTCAGCATAAATTCCCTGTCAAATAGCAACAAGTCTGCGTTTCTGACACCGTTACCCTATCTCGCTGCCCTTCTAAAAACCCATCCCCGACTTCAGCGCATTCCCTTATCTAACCCGTTTCAAATGCAAAAAAAAAAAATCCATTACAGCATAATTGACGCCGCTTATGATAATTTTCCGCATTGAACGTAGCACAACGTGCACATATTACGATGGTAGCATGTTTTTCTTCTGGCACCGATTCACTCTGATTTGCACTGAACACAGCCACAAAAAAGGAATCCACAGCACTCTTCTAACGCATATCCAAAGATGAACTCTACAGACATAATTACACCATTAAAGTCACACCTTTATGCCGTTCTCGTTGCGACCCCACAACCCAACAATGAC